>JAXBDA010000144.1:0-59870 GCA_036023075.1 Gaultheria prostrata | reverse complement strand
TAATCAAATGCCCCGAACGGTTGATTTAGATACTAAAACCATTTTACTAGAAAGGGTGTTTAATAAAGATTAGGGTTCTCTTACCCGCATCTAGATTGACATCGCTCAAAGCATCACACTTGCCAAGGCGAATCACCCTTGGCTACGTGATGCAGGACAAGATACTAAAAGATTTTGCTTAACCTACTTAAGGAAATTAAGACTAATACCTAATAAAAACATGCCAAAACAAGTGGCAGAAAATTAAAATATCGTAAATCAATCTATTGCAGAAAATTGATATTGATGTTGGTGATCAAATTGTTGATGACCAACACAATTTTTCAAAAGATGTGATCGAAGCTGCCACCTTATGTGATGGCTATATGGTCAAACCAACCTTTCTAAATGGGTTGATCATTGATGTGTCAAACAATGCCAAGTTAGTACAAAATCAAGAGAACCTGCAAAGTCAAGTTGACGTTATTGATTTTCTTGGAGTGCAACAATACGATTGGACTCTCAATATTCATCTAGTGGATCTTATCAATCAATTGAAGCATGCAAAGATGATATCATTTCAAATATTATTTTATGTGATGTTTTGGAAGGAAATAAAGGGTTTGAAGTATTCCAAGTATCTATTTATTTGGCATGGAAGATGGCAGATTCCTACGAGAACTCGAGGTCGAGTTCTTTTGAAGAAAATGAGACTGATGCAGGACAAGATACTAAGGGTTTTAATTTATGGAAACGTTATTTTAGCAATAGATTGATTTAGGATATTTTAATTTTCCGCCACTTGTTTTGGCATGTTTTTATTAGGTATTAGTCTTAATTTCCTTAAGTAGGTTAAGCAAAATCTTTTATTTTATTAGTCTTTTATTTTATGGTTTCTTGGTTAGCAAGATTCTATTATTTCCTAGTTGAGTTAGGGTTTAGCCTAGAAATAAGGATGTAAGCCTATGACATTATTTAGCTTTTATTCAATAAACAAACCAGAGTTAATCTCATTCTTCTTGTGGATTGAAGAACTCTCGAGAATTCGAGACCTATCTTCGTTTGGACTAGTACGCTAACTAGTCCCTCGTGAATTCCACTGCGTCACTACGAGAGATCAATGAGATTAACAAACCTAAATTTTGATACATAGAAATGAACCTAACACTTTATGAAACAAGAGATGTTTGCTTTTTGCCGAGAAGTACGAATTAAACCTAAGTCATGGAGTGTTAATCACCACATGACCAAGCCTAGAACGACTGCTCAAATATGGTATTGGAAATCATGATTAGAAATATAAAGGAAATAAAGAACATGATTCAACGGAAATAAACTAGATTTTATAGAAGATCCGAGTACGAGTTAGAACTTTAACAAACGAGAAATTAACGAAACATGAAAGCTTACATGAGTTCTTGAAGAAAAGAAAGCATAAAAGCTATGGAGTTCCTAAATTTAGAGAGAAATTAAAGCTAAGGGAGAAGAGATAGAAGAAAGAGAGAGGGAGAGAGGCTATTGATACAAAGCCAACGAATTTTCACAAAATATCCTAAAAACATACTATTAATGGAAACTTTCCATAAAAGGAAAGCCAAAAAGTAGCCAAAAAGTATATGTTGGAGGCTTGGCATCGATACCTAGAAAGATAGGTATCGAAACCACGGTTACAAAAATTCCCCGTAGTGCCCTGGGTATTGATACGTCACAAACAGTGGGTATTGATACCTCACAAACAGAGGTATGGATACCCTCTGTTCTGTTCAGCAGGGCAGTTGATGTATCGATACCCCATAATCGATACACCCCATTATGGGGTATCGATACCTAGCCTTCTAGGTTGGTTCTTCATGTCTTGGTCACCCCTTGGCCTTCCGGCTTGATCTCGTGACCTCTAGGCTTCTCGAGCTCTAGCCAAATCTTCATTTCTTGGCTTGTGAGGCTTGGTGGTGGGGTGACACGTGGTACTTGGTCTTTGGATTCTTGGGATGCTTCCCAAAGCGCTTCAAACGCGCCTTAAACTCTTATTTTTACGTGAAACTCACAAAAACAATACTTCGCGCAACATCAATCATATAAAGCTAGAATACGCATGTGTGTGTGATTGAAACGAGAGAGATAAGCCCCGCTATATACAATATTCGGGACTTATCAATCTACTTCTTGTGGATGTTGGTTTGGAGTTGGACACAGCCACATTAACAGAAATTAGTTGGGTGGTAAAAATACACATGTTAGTCGTCTGTTAGCAAGTACTTGCAATTAAGGTAATGGCTGTCTGGGCCAATCTATTTATTGGTCTCTGATAGGAAGATCACGAATTAAATTATTTAATTTGGATTTCTGTCAAGTTTTTCCCGAGAGGATCGAGTCTAAGGAGAGTGCCACTGCCACCAATAGGAGATCTTTACATATGAGACACGGTTGCCATAATTTACAATCCAAGTGTGACCGGATAGATTACTTTTTTGTACCTTCTATCTAAAAACTGATGTAGCATTTCATTTGTTAATCCTCGCACATATTTGTTCAATACATTATCCTCCATTAATCCATTCTTCCCAACTTTCAGCATTACACTTCCTCAGACACGTGCATGAGTGCATTTAAGGCCCCCGTTGACCCAAGCACTGTGCTTGGGGGATTTTCAGGGACTAACTACTCCGAGGTAATATTTCATTTCTTACTTTTAGTTGTAGGAGTGCATAATGATTGTAAATCGTCTGATGAGGCTTCGGCACTTGTTCCATCTCTCTGATTCAGCTGTTGGAAACTACAGTAATCAAATGGTGATCTTTTATTTTCAGGCTTCTGCATTTGTCGTAACCTACCCTATAAACAATGCAGTTGATGAATTAGGCAATGAGAATGGGAAAGCAGTGGCTTGGGAAAAAGCTTTCGTACAGTTAGTGAAGGTTTGAGTTGTGCACTTTCGTGTCAATAAGTGTTACCTTGTCTCTATTGTAGATTTTGTTGTTAGTTTGAAAAAAGGGTTTCTATAATGGGCGCAATTTGTTGTTTTGTTTTTTTTTAAGGGCAAGCACAGTTTATTGTTTTTCATGGTATTCTGGCTTAGTGCTGAATACATCTGCCACTATATTACGATTATCTCTAAATGTTAATCATAAAATCGCTCGAGAGAGTTGAGAAAATTTGCTATCTTGGTTCATAATTTTCTAGTTATTCTATCTAGGAGAAATTATTACAAGTAAACTTTGCTATAAAAAAACACCAGAAGGGGATGCAGCTCCTATATGGCAAGCAAAAGCCTATGCTAAGGTCTTAAAAGGACCCAAAAATATTAAACTATCCTCACATTTCCTAGTTAAAGAAGTCCTAAAACTTCTTAATGTTAGGATTGACTACCTCGACAGATGCAATTGTACGAAATAGCAATGATAGGACTTCGATACCTGTACAGATTTTTGCCATGTTCCATAAGAGGTTTTATTTTGCTCTCCCAAAATCCAAACTATCCACATTTGGAATAAATGGGCCGAAAGTTATGCCTTCCTTCTTCTGGTTCCCACCCCACCATCCCACCAAGAATGATTCAGGCTCTTCTATCCTAAATATCACCAGAATAAAAAATTTGTAGTACCCTTAAAATGTAAAATAAGATGATGACGATCCTCCTAGCAAGAGTTCATGATGCTCATTATGATGTTGAAGAGGATTATTGACAAACGGAGTCAGGACTGCTAGAACTGGCCTTTGGTGGAAAAATTCCCTGCATTATTTTTGTACCTAAAGAGATCGTACTCGGTGCACAATGATCCCACTTAGGCAACGGCCATTATGTTCCCACTCGCTTAATAGTGTAGACCTGAATAAAGTATTTGTGAACTTTGACCGTGAAGGCCTAGATATCTGCACCTGTCAGAAAAAATACTTCTTGCTTGTGTGTGTGTGTATCAGTAATTGTGGTAATTGTTTGGATGCTTATATGTGTAACGTGATGAACAAATTATGATGACAGGAGGAGCTGTTGCCATTGGTGCAGTCTAGCAATCTCTCTCTTGCATTTTCATCTGAGAGCTCAATCGAGGAGGAATTGAAAAGAGAAAGTACTGCAGATGTTGTAACAATACTGGTAAGTCATGGGAAAATGTGTTGGTATGTTTTTCACATGCTCATTGGCTGAAGTTCCTCTCTTAGTGCTCCTGTACTACAGAATAGTTGAATGAACCATTGTCTATAATTAGGCACTTATAAGTAATGACCCTAATTGCTTCTGACAATTTTCCTTAATCTTCTTGCCCAATTTCAATTGTTAGATAAGCTACCTTGTTATGTTCGCTTATATATCAGTGACATTGGGAGATGTACCACATTTGTCTACATTCTACATTTCAACCAAGGTACGACTTCCATCTTTTTTCAGGTTTCCTTCTCCATCATAATATATCAATATATGATCTTTGTTGCTCATGCACCGAAAGAGTCCAATCAGTGTTACTCATTGGGCAATTGGTTTTGTATGAAGCTGTAATTTACACTTAGTATTTTAAGTGGTCCCGACTCCTGTGGATATAAAAGATTATGGATCTTATGAAAAACTTTTTATACATTGGGCATCAGATGACATGATACACTATGGAAAGTGATTTAATAGATGATTTTTTGGCACCACTTATTAATTTCTCCCTTAGTAGGTTTTACAATGGCTTCCACTTTTCCAGTTTAAGGTAATTAAAACTGTGAGAGAGGTAAAATGTTACCACTTTTGTGAATCCCTCTTCCTTTTTGTATTGGTGGAGGATCCACTGCATTTAACCAGATCACACTGAAAATAATGTCATGCATTAATTACTGGAGAAAGACTTGCTTCTAGATCTTTCCAGATCGACAAACTAGAGTACGCACATTGAAACCTTCGGGTTTTCCAAAGGGCTTCATTTTTTCCAGTGACTTATAAAAAATCCACCCCATTAGCTCTAATTTCAAGTAAATTACAGTAGCCCCTGTGGGGCAGTGTGTGGATTTCGATTTCTTTGATTATTAGTGTTGCTTGTTTGTGGGCACTCTTACGCAGTAAGGGATTTTTCAAAAGAATGACTACAGGTTAAAGCCTGCTGTGGCTTGTTTATTGCCTAATATCGAAACAAGGGAAACAATGCCCGAAAGCTAGGAGGCCATAGTTCCATCAATGCAGATAGATTGTAAGACAGCAGTTTTGTCACAACCGAAATAGTTGGGATGGGAGGGTGTTACCCAAACAGAAAGAAAGCTACGATGCCAGACTAGAATTCCTACCTTTGCCGCCCCCTTTTGCCAAAGTAACTGGCTAACTTAAAGAGGACTTAATTTTGAAAGATGCCTCCTAGTGTCTTAGACTCTAGAATTCCTACAAGCATCTTGTTCCTTTTTTCTTTTATTATTGTTGTCAAATTCTCTTTTGATATATATTTGGCCTCTCTGATTGTTTTTTTCTCATATCCATGCTTGATGGCTTGTTATTGCAGGTGTTACTAGGTCTTTCAGGAATTGTGATTGTTCTGCTTTCTGTGCTTGGATCTGTTGGATTTTTTAGTGCCATTGGAGTGAAATCCACACTCATCATTATTGAAGTTATCCCCTTCCTGGTTTTGGCAGTAAGTCAATTTTCTAATTACTTTTGGCTGTCAGAGAAGTGGTTATTGTTGATTTATTGGGTTAAAGACACTATTTTGTCTTCCTGCACTTTTTCTTTTCAGTAACGGTAAAGGTAATTGTAAGTGCAAGCATCAATTGGATGTTGCAACCTGTAGACAATTTGTGATATTAATTGTATTATAGTCTTTCAGTAGTATACTAGTATGTGCTTTATTTCTGCACAAAATTGAAATTGAGTATGGAAAATGCTATCCATACGAAAAGGTGAAAACGACACAAGTGGTGTTATGGTAGAGTGATTACCTATTTGACTTTGATTTGAAGTACATAAATGATAGTGCTTCTGGCATTTCTCCATGACCTCTCCCTGCTTTTCCCTTGTTACGATTTCTTGTTCTCATTTAATCACCATTACCATTGGAGCAATGCTATACGAGCCCAATAATTAGACCTATTTTCTAAGTCCACACATGTGGCAAGCGCTAGACCACAGGTATAATTATATCACATGGGTCCCATATGATTGACTTTAAGATTGCATCAACAACTTTCATATACTTTCACGCTAATTTTTGGGCCTATGATTCATTTTCGTTACCCGATTGCTGTTCGTCAATGTAATTTCAGATTAACTATTTTATTTCTTTACCATGGGATGTTGACATCTTCCTTAAATAAGGTGCAACGTTTTCTGCCTTATTTTGGGAAAAAATATCATTTCCGTGCTGAATCCACATAGGATGGATTAGTTATGATAGGTATTGTTATGTACCTGTTAGTTTTCTTTCACAACTCTGTAGCTAGTTATATGCGTCCTAATCACTCAGGTGAGCATTGGTTTGCTAGAATGGGGAGAAGAGAATGCGAGAATAAGTTTGGGTGAAAGAAAAATGAGTAACTTAGGTTTACTCCCTCTCTATCTATTCTTCCTATCAGATATGCTGATTTATCGATTCTTTGCTACTGTATACTTCTGCAGTGGTTTTGTTTCATATCATTGACCTTGGATAGAAGTGATAGGAATTTATTGCGTCATCAGTTCATATATTTTGTTCTAGTGCTGCATTCCATTATAGTAACTTACTGCTTTAAATGTTTGTCTGTTTCTATAGGTAGGTGTGGATAACATGTGTATATTGGTGCATGCTGTGAAACGACAACCACAGGAGCTGGGTTTAGAGGGGCGAATAAGTAATGCTCTCGTAGAAGTTGGTCCTTCGATAACACTCGCTAGTTTATCTGAGGTTCTGGCATTTGCAGTTGGAGGCTTCATTTCTATGCCGGCTTGCCGTGTATTCTCCATGTTTGCGGGTGAGATAGTTAATGTTGATGTTCTAAGTGATTTAACTTGAAAATAACTGTTTGGTGACCACTTTGTTGAATGGACGTATAGCTTTGGCTGTTCTATTGGACTTCCTTCTGCAAGTTACTGCTTTCGTTGCATTGATAGTTTTTGACTTCTTGAGAGCTGAGGATAACAGGGTCGACTGTTTTCCTTGCCTAAAAATTCCATCATCTTCGGTGGAATCCGGTGAAGGTGCGTCTATGAGCTTTTATTTTCTTTCCTTGCTAGCACTATCTCCAATATGGGGTTAGATATACTACGTTTCCATGGTGTTACACTTGCTTTGCAGTCCGTTTAGCGAATTGGGTCTATCCTGATTGAAACATCTGAATTATTTTAGGAGATCAGAAGAGGCCTGGACTGGTGGAACGTTATATGGAGGTAATTGAGACTCACACTTATTTCATTTCAATCAAGAGGGTAAGTTCAGGTGGACTGGAAAGGCTTAATCATTGACCTAGGGGTAGCCCCAGCTTTTCATTTAAATGTCTAAATCTACATCACGACGTGTGTTCGTTCTTTAAGGTTTACTTCCTGGTGGCAGACACTTGTTGAAGCTTATACGTGTCTGGGGTGAGAGAGGTGTATTAGGTGTCCACATAAAATGTGGGCAAACTTGGAACTTGAATATTGCTTTACACCCAACTTTGTTTATTTAGTAGTGTTATTTAGAGAGAAGAGAGAGAAGTGTATTGGGTGTTCATTAACCCTAACACGTGAAAGTTTTATTTATATTATTGCTCACCACATTACATATCATAATTAGGCGATGTGGGACAAACACATAAACTATTCTAAACATAACTATTCTAACACTCCCCCTCAAGCTGGAGAGTAAATATCAATAAGTCCCAGCTTGTCGCAAAGTAACTCCAATCGTGGCTTGAACAATGGCTTAGTAAATATATCGGCTAACTGGGCACTGGTGGATACAAACGGAGTAGCAATCACTCCACCAGTCAACTTTTCTCGTACAAGATGACAATCTACTTCAATGTGTTTGGTCCTCTCATGAAACACCGGATTGGATGCTATATGGATTGCTGCTTGATTATCACAGTATAGATTCATAGGCACCTGCACAGGGAACCCTATCTCTTCAAGAAACGAACGTACCCACACAACCTCACATGTCGTGTGAGCCATAGCTCTGTACTCTGCCTCTGCACTAGACCGTGCAACTACCGTCTGCTTCTTACTTTTCCAATTAACAAGATTTCCACCAAGGAAGATACAATATCCAGTAGTGGATCTCCTATCAGATGGTCTTCCTGCCCAATCAGAGTAAGTGAAGGCCTCAACACGCAAGTGCCCACTAGCTCTATAAAACAGGCCACGTCCTGGATGGGCTTTGAGATACTTCACAATTCTTAAAACAGCTTCCCAGTGTGGAAGGCGTGGAGCTGACATAAATTGGCTAACCAAGCTAACTGCAAATGAGATATCTGGACGAGTAATGGTAAGATAATTTAGCTTTCCCACCAAGCGACGATATTGATCAGGACTAGAAAACAACTCCCCCTGATCAACACACAATTTGACGTTAGGGTCTATAGGAGTCTCAACAGGCTTTGACCCTAGTAAACCAGTCTCATCTAAAATATCCAACACATATTTTCGTTGTGACAGATTAATGCCATCCTTAGACCGCGCTACCTCAATACCCAAGAAATATCTCAATTTACCCAAGTCTTTGGTATGAAATTGACGCTGTAGAAAAAGTTCAACTCATCAATACCTTTCTGATCATCACCGGTAATAATAATATCGTCTACATAGACAATCAATAATATTTTCCCTCGGTCAGATGTGAGAGAAAAAACAGAATGATCAGAATGGCAACGCTTCATACCAAATCGCAAGACAACATCACTAAACTTCCCAAACCAAGCCCTCGGAGATTGTTTAAGACCATGAAGAGCTTTCCGAAGGCGACATACCCGAGAGGACTCCCCCTGAGCAACAAATCCCGGTGGTTGCTCCATATAAACCTTCTCAACAAGATCCCCATGCAAGAAAGCATTTGGGACATCCAACTGAAACAAGGGCCAACCAAGATTGGTAGCAAGAGAGATAAGAAGCCGAACGGAGCCAAGCTTGACAACTGGTGAAAATGTCTCTGCATAATTGACACCATAAGTCTGCGTGTATCCCTTGGCTACAAGACGAGCTTTGTAATGCTCAACAGTCCCAACAGGATGATATGATGCACTGATAGTCCTAACTGCTTGCCGTATATGTGCCAGACACTTCTGCGACACGTACGGGACATGCCATGTGGTTTACTACGTGTCCAATAAATTTAATTATTTTTCAGTTGGGGACATACGAAGGAGTAGGGGACATGACATGGATCAGTTCATAATTTTGAAAGCTTATTTCGGAGGTATGACATTCCAAAAAACCTGAAAAGATAGTACAAATAATTTAATATTACAACAATAACAACAGCAATAACAGAACCCATCTAGTCCCCAATCATTGGGGGTATGGGTGGGGGATGATTGGAGATAGACCTAACCTTTGGCAATATGCACAAAGTGGCTGCTCTCGGAATACCACTGAAACAGTCGCCCCTCTAAACCTCCAAGAACTGAGGAGCTACAGGGATGCCCCCAAATCAAAGTCGAAAGGCATCAGGGAGGGCAGGCCTAGAGACCCAAATCAATATATGTGCTCATTACCATGCTTCCTTCATTTATGGTCTAGAGCATCTCACTAATGAACACTGAGTACAAATAATTTAATATTGAACAAATAAAACCGTTGTTTGATTTGACCTATAAATTTGAAAAGGAAACAACAAGAATTGTGAGGCTACTACTAGTTTTGGTTATTTCGGATGGAATGTTTTTTTTTTTTCGGGTAAATTTCGGATGGAATGTTCTTATGAATAACAACTAGATATCTATCTTAATGTATTTATATATCTGCCTTCCTTCCTACATCCCTCGCCAACTCGCCGTGTTTGTGTCCTGTGTCCGTGTGTCTTTGTCCATAATCCCTATTGTGCTTCTTAGATTATACCAGTTGCCAAGAAACGAATTTAAGGGATTTTTTCTTAAAGTTGTGACTAGCTAACTGGTCTCAATTTCATAGTTGACCGATCAATTGAAGGGTACTTGTACATAAGATTGGGAAGGGCCGAATAACATCAGTGATGCATCCAAATCAATTCCACTATATCTTTTGAATCAGAATTAGTCTATTAGAGTATCAGCTATGAAGCACCGACACTCCTAGAGGTCGCCGTGTCCGCGTATCGACATGGGGACACGTATTGGACACCCCATGTGGCGTGTCCCTTAAATTAAAGTTTTTTTTTTGGCGGGGGGACACGGCGTGGACACGCGTGTCCCACATAAACACTCACGATCTCTCTCTCTCTCTCTCTCTCATTGCAAATATATAAGAGAGTGTGTGTGCACGTGCGCGCGCATGCGCGTGTGTGTATATGTACGTGTGTGTGTGTACTCGTATACATTCAATAGATATCTCCGTCATTGTGTGTGTATATCTTACATATATATGTGTATGTACTATTGGTATATATACCAATACACAACAACGTATATGTCTTACATATATCAAAGGAAAAGTGTATGGAAACTGTTGTGTATATCAGTTATTTATTTATTTATTTTTTGCAATATCCCCAGCCATATCTGTGTCCATTCCCGTGTCCGTATCTGTATCCGTGTCCGTGCCCGTGCTACATAGAGTGTGAGTGTTTGTTTGCTAGTACTTAGCAAGTAGATATTATGGCATCCATTAAACCTCCATGTCTAATTGCAGAAAGGGTTTATAAATGAATGAAGGGCCGTGGCTGAGCGTGATTGTAATAGTTGAGGGGGACCATAGAACATGCTGAGGTTTTAAATTACTTTATGTTCTGTCACTTTTGCGTGATGAAATCACCCTCATTTTGTGGATGAAGGAAAATGCCATCTCAATTTGCTGGTGCAATTGTTATGGAATAAATACTAAACTGTATATGTAAGAGTTAACGCATTTTGTTATTTTAACGTGTTTGCGAATTATTGTATATTAAGGGTGTGTTTGGAACTTGGGGAAAGAACGGAAAGGAAGAGAAAACTTAAAAAAAATTCCTTCCAATTGTTTGGTTTCTAGAGAAATAGAAGTTAAGTTTAAAAAATAAGTTCCATTTTCTCTTCAATATCTTATTGACTTATCCCACTAATTTTCCTCTTCATATTTTCCCTTCCTTTCTCCTTCCATCCCAAAGTTCCAAACATATCCTAAATTAGAATTTTTGCAGAGTTTTACGATAACTATGATTTAGAATTCATGATGTGATGGAATTCATGATTCACAAATTTAGGATTTTGAATTTTCAATTTACTTTAGCATTCTCTATTTTGATAACTATGATTTTGCCCACGGACCCGGTCTTTTCCATCTCATTGAATGCCTTTGCTTCAATGAGTTCATTTCTTCCTATCAATTCGACCAAACTGTGGCATTTGGACAGTGGATTTGTTGACATCGAGTTAACTGTCATGTATTCTCTCCCAAATGTTTCTTTGGATTTAGGTCAGAAGGATTTTTTCACTCTTGGCATCTCCATTTCTGCTTTATTATTTTTGTAGTTTAACTTCCCAAAGTTTGACCTAACATGATATTTACTGAAAAACATCCATCAGTTGAGGCGAGGCTTTTATCTTTTAATTTTTGTTGCATACAAATTAATTCGAGAGTCAACTTGAGTAAACAATGTGATTGTGTTGGTGGATTTGCTGTTAGATGTTGGCATCTGGTCTAATTGTTCAGAATATAAATGGCAAGCAAAGTAAAATCAGTCAAACAAAAGAGGACTAGAAATTTTTACCGCTTCGCCACTGGGGAGATGCACAAGGTCACTGGGGAGATGCACAAGGTCCAAGGCCTAATAGATCGCCTAAGGGAAGATGAGTAATATGGTAAGATCTGACCCAGAACTGCGATTAGTTTACTCAGTTTGAGACTTAAGGAGGGCAAACTCACCTTAGTTCAGTTTTCCTACTTGATCCCGCCATAGTTTTTCTTTCTGCTCTGTTCTCGAGGGTCAAGCTCTCCTAGGTCAGATGACCAAGATATTGGCGACTTTTCTTTTGAAATTGCTTCTTACCTTATTATCTTTATGTTTCCAGAAGTTTGTCGAGGAAGCCCATACCTCCCTTATTCAGGTTTTCAAAATTGCCGATGGGATATGCCCACCGGTATTCCCGGTTCCCCAAACTGCCGATGGAGACCGGCCCATTCGGCTTCGTTTAGATTCTAAAATGTTTGAGGTTTATCAATTTAAGGTGAGCTTTGGAGAGACCTATGGCAATCCCAAATCAAGTTGCGAGTTTTTCGAATAGGTCAAAATGGCAGAATAATCATATGGTGTAAATGAAAGTTTGCTGTTATTTGTGAAGTAGGAGTATATGTTTTTCGGATGCTATTTAGGGTGAAAATTTTCACTTGAAAATGCAGGATTCACATTAACGGGGACATTAGACAGCTGCTACCACCCATTCAACTATAAGCCAAAAACTAGTAAATCAATGATATCATTAAAAGCATAGAAATCAGAAAAAGGAAAGGGTTTGCACTAGAAGGTTTTAGTTAGTTTTTCCCTTATGCCTGAGAAGTATGCCATGTCTCTTCTTGGTGATAATGCGATTTATGTTAAGACTCCCTCTTAACTTCTCTTGTACCAGGTGTTGCACTTCTTTTTCTTTTCTTTTCAAGCTTCTCATACCATGCTATTTCTTATGTTATTAGAGACGCAATGGAGAACCACTTCGTGTATACATGGATCTTGAAGCTGGCAGAAAGCGATCAGGTCGCGAGGATCTGTTTATTAGTTATCATGCGAAGGATGATGTCCAGTCCACTTATGCTGGTGCCCTCTTTCATAATAATCGAAACTACCATTTGTCTTCTTACAAGAACAATGTAAGCATTCTGCCTCTACCTCCAAAACCAACTAAAATGCCTTGGGGGTTCTGATATCTTTAAACTTCTACATTTGTTTGGTCGTGTTTGCTTTATGGAGTTTATAAAGGGGATTACGAAGACCCGTATGATGAGTAAATGATGTGATGGATTAGCAAGAAGACAATGGAAATTTGAAGAAAGTCAAAAAAATAAATAAAAATGTTCCATACTTCCATGTGAGTGGTTATGTAAAACATTTAACTTAAAGTTGGGCCCTATTTTTCTGTAAACAAGCCTTAACCAACTTATCCTATTAAACTCTCATTTTTTTGCAGCTACAGAAAGTTTCGAATGCTTTCTTGCAAAATTTTCATCCTAATCAAATGCGTGCAAGGAAAAAGATTCCTTTCTCTTACTTCATTTTCTATCATTTCATTTTCCATGGATAATTCTAAGGGTACAGAAGCAATAAGAACAGAAAATGCACAGATTGCCTACACACAAACGACCCGAGCCGTTCATTTAGAATGAAATGGAGGAGTTTTGGATCAAGAACTTACGCATGTCCGATTGACCTGATTTCTTGCGGGGCCTTTCAGAAATTCATTCTAAGATGAATGAACGGTTCAGATCGTTCGTGTGGAACCGAAAAGTCGGTCCCCAAGGCGATCTGTGCATTTTCTGTTTTTGTTCCTTTTGTACATATAGCAAAGTCCATTTTCCATCATCTTTCCCTGCATAGTGCATTCTAACGGAGGTTGAAAGAAATTAAAATGATCCAAAGGTGAAGAAAATGTAGCTTCTTCATCTCACTGTTTCTTATCTTTTCCTCTCCCCTCATAAAATCCTTCCACAAGTTTTGATCCAATCACATGTTTCTTGTTCGGTTGCAACAATTTGGTTTACTTGAAATTGCAGGATACACTCGTTTATTGGTCTTCGTCGCGTTGTCTTCCTCAAAGAAACAAACTTGCCATAACTCTCCTCAAGTTGCTACCTCACCACTCATTCGGCAAGTGCTTGAACAATGTCGGGGGCCTAGACATGGCCCTAACTCTCTACCCAGAGTGTGTCAGAGATCCAAACTCTGCCCCTAAATGGTGGGACCATTTGCACTGTGCCATGTCCCACTACAAGTTTGTCCTTGCAATTGAAAACACGGTGACAGAGAGTTACGTGACTGAGAAGCTCTTTTACGCGTTGGACTCCGGAGCAGTACCTATCTATTTTGGTGCCCCAAATGTCTTGGATTTCGTCCCTCCACATTCAATAATAGATGGGACTAAATTCGCATCAATGGAAGAACTCGCTTCTTATGTGAAGGCCCTTGCTAATGACCCTATTGCCTATGCAGAGTACCACGCTTGGAGAAGATGCGGTTTGATGGGTAATTACGTAAAAGCACGTGCAGCGAGCTTGGACACGTTACCGTGTCGGTTGTGTGAGGCAGTGAGCAGAAAAGGTGGGAGAAATGGTAGAGCCTGGTGAAGCTTTAACTGATCAATACTTGCTCAGGAATACTATTTTTTTTATGTCCATATAATGAGCTGTTTGAGTTGTGTAGAATGATAGTCATTTCTTGTAGAAGCAAAATGCATTAGGAACTGATTATAAATGAAAGAGCAATCTTGAAACATTCTTTGTGGAACAACTTGTGACCTGAACCCTGGAAATCTTTGTTTTGCACACTTATTACACTTTTTTTGTGGCATCTGGATTAAGCAACTTAATGTTTTGGGAATATCTTGCATGGTTGAAGCCTAAGGTAGGGGCTTTTCTTTTTTGGTTGATTGCATCAGCTGTTTGAGCACTTGAGGTGTCTCATGTGTGCAATTATAGATATATAGTGATGTCTTAAGGAAAAATTGAAACAGATTATACATGGAATAAAACATCTCTTTTTTTTTTTTTTTTTTTTGTGGTCGCTCTTCCTGTGAATCTCGATTGAGCAACTTTGTTTTAGGAATTCCCTTCAAAAAATAAAAAACTTTGGATGGTTGGAGACTTGGGATATAAGTTGAGGAGTTCTAGGTACCCAAAAGCAGTGATCAAGGGTCCCTGCTCTGCGCCTTCCATTGCAAAAATGCATGGCTCGGATTTAATTTAAGTAATGGACGGTTCGAATTTATAGGTGTCGCGCCTGAGATATTGACCACGGTGTTTCAGAAAAACGGTTTATGGTCAAGTGATCCAAGTGATATTCAAGCGACGTGGTTTTGTAAAAACACGGGTTTTACAGCTGTGACTAAGCCATAATAAATTTGATGAAAATAACTCAGAGTCGACACTTGACATGATTCTTCGTGTGTCAAGTCACCATTTCAATAAATATTTTGGAAAATGAGAAATAAATGCCTCGGGTCGAAGGACCCGGTTTTGTTTGATATAAATTACTCGGTTTTTGTTTGGTCTGCGATTTTAGAGAAGAAAAGGTTCGGTAATTCACTGTTACATGTAGGGAAGCCAGAGCAACCTACCCTGCTCTTTTGGTACTTGGAACAAACTTTTCCGAAAGGAGTAATTGAAGACTTGTGAGAAATAAAATGAAATCATACATATAATGAGAAGAAGAAAACTAAATATTCTGTATGAAAATGTATTGTATTGCATGAGATGTTTATAATATAAAAAGGAAAAATATGTACAAAAATATAATTTGGATCGAGTCCGGCCCTATAGATATGAATTTGATACCCATTGTGATTAGTTAGAATGGAGTTAGGGTAAAATTGTACTCTTCTATCAATTGAAGGCACAATAGCTCCGTCACTCCGTGCTTCTTGGTCCAGGATTTTCAGACTCGTGGGCACGACCGCACGAGAGTGTTTTGCAAATCATAAGTAGGTTGAGAGAATAAACCTATAATAAATAGGGTTTCAAAAACCCTGCACGCCGAGATGAGAATTGCTTCGAGCGCCCACCGGTTTTTCTCTTTCCAAAACCTTCCTCATTCTCTCTCCATCTCTAAAACCTCTCTTCTCCCAACTCTCCACCGAGCAATCCAATTCAAGAAAACCAACTCAACCCTTCAATTCAAATTCCTAGGGTTTAGCCGCCGTCTCAGGGCCATGTCGACGACGACGACTGAAAATCCGACATCTCCGCCGACCGTTCAGGTGAGGGACAGGATTGATCTGACGGAGAAGGAGAGGCGGATATTCGACCGCCTGCTCGAGGTTCTCCGCCATTTCAGCCTCCAGACTCAGCTCCGCGTCGCCGGGGGTTGGGTTCGAGATAAGGTTCGTACACTTTACGCCCTGTTTGTTTACACACAGAAAGAGTATTTTTTCTTTATAAAATAAGTGAAAAATACTTCTGTTTTTGGTTTTGTCTTGACCGACGTGAATCGGATACGTTGTTAAGTCTTTGTTTTTTTTTTTTTTTGAACTGATTGTTATAGTCTCTAGTAATCGCAAATTGTGGAGGAAAACTAGCACGAAATAGAATGAAAAAGAAAGATGCTTCGTTCTCTCCTTTCCTCGGGTATATGTAGTTTAAGAATCTGATGGGTAGTTGTAAGAAATCAAAGGATCGAGGAAGGAACTATTTTATGCAAAACTAATTTTCCTTTCAGTGGTTTATTGTTTCTTCCTTGCCTCCTTATTTGCCATTGTTAACTTACTAAGAGATTTGATTTCCAAGTCATTGTCCTTCCAGTTCCAGTGCTTATTTTTCTTTTTTTACTAGTGAATTGCATGCGAGCTAGTGCCCAATACATATACTGAAGGGTTGGGTGACGTGAATAAATTGGAACCTTTTTACCAACAAAAATTGGAAGAAGCTAGTATAATAATGTTTGTGTTTAAGAGAGTTTATGTATGTTAACTAAGAATTATATGTGAGAACTAATACGAATAGGTTTACACCAGTGTACGTTAGAGCTCAATGTTTATCTTTATCCTCTAAAATCAAATATATGTAAGCATGCTTAAGTGTTTCTCATTTATCAGGACTCATGCAATTAGCCTTCTTCTTCTTTCTCTTTTTTGTTGTTATTATAAAAAGGTAGCATAAACAGTCTTGGGGTATTTATCCCCTTCAGAGTCATTGGCTAATTGTTGCAATAGGAAGGAGGTTCCGAAAGTCTTAACATAATTAAAATTACATAATAGAAATGAGTTCTTGGCAAGGCTGTCAGCACATTGATTAGCTTCCCTCTGAATTTGTTGGATATTAGCTTGGCACATCTCCAGAAGTCTCCTGCAATCACAATTAATAGAGCTAAGGGGATGGTGGTTTGATTGATCAGAATGAAATAGAGTCACCACTTGCGATGCATCCATGTTCACATCAAAACCCACTATGTTGAGGTCAAGAGCCATTTTAAACCCATCTCTAAGAGCCCATAATTCAGCTCCCATTGCTGAGACGTGACCAATCTTGCGTTGAAAGCCCTGCACCCAGGTCCTATGAGAATTCCGAATGAGACCCCCTGCTGTTGCAAGGTCATTGAAAGAGAAAAATCTTTGCATATTCCAAATGTAATTTCCAACTCTTGAATTTAAATTATGGAAAGCATTAAGGTTGTGGCAATAGGCCAATAGATCTACTTAAATCCTCCTTATTATAGAAAAAAACATTACAAATAATTTTAACATCGTGCGGAGAGTAAATGGTGGGATCGGGTCTCCAAAGATTAGTTGAGGTGTTGTGCACTTTATGAGGCTCTCTCAATGCTTTTCTTCTCTTATTGTACTGATTGCGTTTTTCTTTTCCTTGTGATGAATGAAAATTTTCTTTGCGGATTAAAGAAAAGAAGAGATTAGTTAAGAGATGGAAATGCATTCATAAAGAAAGTGAATCATTTGTTTGTTCTTTAGCCTAAACAAGTTTGGAATTAGAATTAAATATTTTTAATGACAATAATTGAATGTCGACACTATTTTTGTAAATGGTTGCATTCCCAGCATAGAGCATATATGTATTTTATTTGTTTTCTTTATTCTTTGAATTTCTTTAATGAAAATGATTTTCACCCCCCCTTTTTATCATTTGGCACTCCATTTTTTCCCGTTATTCACTTGACAGTATGAAATCGCCCTTCCTATGAGAGAGTGACTCAAGAATTAAGGGTATTTTTTTTACTATTGAATTAAGGGGAGTTTAGTAATTTCAACGTGAATAAAGACAAAAAAAAAAAGAAAGAGTGTAAATGGATAGAAGGGGAGTGTTATAATCATTTTCTTTTATTTATTAGCAAACAAGAGAATGGCCTTGATATCAATTAAAAAATGCTTCCCTTTTCTTCTCCTTTTCTCCGTCTCAGGAAGCAACAACAAAAGGTGCAGATTTGGCCCAAAGACCGTGCCACATCGCTCCTGCCCCTTTTCTGGGTCTTTGAGAATGCCCACAAAAATGATTATAATTACCTTCTATGCCCAAAGCAAAAGGATTTGTTAAGGGCAAATGGGTAATTTAAGCAAACCAAAAAGTTACTGTCCTTGAACCAATTACTGTTTAAACCAGCACTGAGAACACTGTTCAATCCAAGGACGATGTACTGTTCCTGTGCACTCACGCTTTATGTTTAGGAAGGATTTTGGCTAAATTAATTCATTTAACTCGAGAGCAAGAAGCTACAAAGAACCACAGCCCTGGAGGAACAAGGTCAAAAACTAAAGGCAACAAATCCCAAGCACAAAACTCCCAACTAAAGCCACTGAGAGCAACTAAAGCCGCTGGAAATTCTATACCTCGCATAGTAGCCATAAAAATCTCCCAATGAATATTATCATAAGCCTTCATCACATCATTCTTGATTGCACACCTTGGATGGCCCTCGTTCTTGTGATAATTTCTTTCCATTTCATGCATAAGCAGATTATCAGAACACTATCTAAAATGGCTCTGCCTTGATATGGTAGATGTATGGATTTCATACTCGTCGCTTGTTATCTATGATGTGTTGGTGAATTCTTCTTGCTGCAGCTTCTGGGGAGAGAGTGTTATGATATTGATATTGCAATAGACAACATGCTTGGTAAAGAATTTTGTGAGAAGGTCAATGAGTATTTGTCGACTAAGGGGGAGGAAGCTCACGGAATTGGTGTCATCCAGTGGTATATACCTCTCTTCTTTCTTTCTTTCTTTTTCTACTCATCCAATACCATGGAAGTTCGGCCGGGCTGCCCCCCTCTTGAATATTAAGCTTCATAAAGTCATAATTTTTGAAGTTGACAAACAGAGAGAAAGCAAAATGCAAGTTCTAGTCGCAAATTATATCTCCTGAGTATTGACGATGGTTTTAATGGCCGCTTTTGTGTCCGGATATATGCAACAATTAAGGAAAGATCTGGAACAGTCACTGCATGTTGAAGGGACAGAATAGGAGATGAGAAAGATTACTCAAGACACAGAGTTTTATTGCTTTTATTGGTTATAGAAAGGCCTTTTCAAATATCCCATTATTTAGTTTTGCAGTTAAATACATGAAAAATGCTATAAGGAGGAAACTGAGAAATGCATGAAAAATTATTGTGCGACTGATCTTCGTTGGAAGGGATGTTCTCTGGGGGAAGAGAGCTAGTGGCCGTGGCAGCTTTATTTGTATCACGGCAGGGAAGCTTAGAGTTAAGGTTATTGTGGAGGCTATTGAGTATAGGGACGAATGAGGAGGCTGAAACCAAAAACTGGGCTTTTTCATCTAGTAAACAATATAGGAGTTTCTGAGAACTGAAGGGGTATGGTAAACGGTTCTCAGTTTGTATCAGTTTGTTTGGGTTATTATACTGGATCTCATTGGCTTCTACAACTACCATGAACGTAAGTTTCATTCCTCTGTATGTTCAATCTTGCAGCAATCCAGACCAGTCTAAACACTTGGAAACAGCACGGATGCGCCTGTTTGACATGTGGATTGATGTCGTTAACTTGAGATCTGAAGACTACAGTGAGAATAGCCGCATTCCTACCATGGTAATCAGCTTTTTCATCGATTATACTGTATGTCGTTTTGCTCTTCTTATGTGCAAGTACCTTGCATGCAGTGTCCTAAACTTCATATTGTGAAGCAAGTTGCTCATAAGCAAAGTCTAGTGCTTTTGCAAATTTTGAATGTTAATGAATTGAGGGCATTATGCGAACGAACTTTGGTTTGAACATGTAACTTGCCTAATGAATCTGGAGGAAAATTGTTACGCAAGGTTTGTCAAATGGTTACCCAAATTATTCTTTATTTAATTGACAATTGTACCATTCTGCCCTTTGGGTAGCTGTTCCAAGTTCTGATAACTTAGCAATATTTTTCAACCAACCAAATAATTCTTTTGTAACAAGTGTTCCGCGGAATTCTCAAAGGTGACTAATTAATTGTTTTTTTTATTGCTCATGCAACTTCTCTTGCTTCAACAAAAATCATTTGCATGAGATCATTAATTTGTTCATTACCAGGCATCAGAGGGTTGATGTAAAAAATGTATAACCTTGTGAGTTTAATGAAACTAGAATAGAGTCTTGCTCAATGTATTTAAATTTGTTCTTTGCTTTTATTGTATCTAGTTGCATTGAGATAGCTAGTAGGCTGATATATATGTGGATGTTAGCAAGTTATTCACTCGGGTAGTGAGAGAAATCATGGCACCTAAGTGTAGCGTGATTAAGTATGGGCCTCAATCACGAGTGAACAACGAATGACCATTCTCTCTGGACCGAGTCTCGACTTTAATTATCACCGTTTCATCCACTCAAATGTTTTCCATTCATCCCCTTGGGCGGACTCAAATTTGATGGTAACCACTTCTAAGATCAATCTTGGAGAAGACCTTGGAACCGGCTTGGCAATCCAACATATCATCCAGCCTTGGAATAGAAAATCAGTACTTGATATTGATCTTGTTGATAGCTCTACTAGCCACAAACATCCTCCATGAACCATCCTTCTTGGGAGTCAAAAGAGCCAGCACTGCACAAGGGCCAAGGCTTGACCTTATGTAGTCTGTCTAAAAGATCCTTAACTTGTCTTCGAATTTTTCCCATAGCCCTTGGAGACATTCTATAGGCAGGCTTGTTAGGAATGGGCGTTTGGGCCACCAGGTCAATGCAATGTTGAATATCTTGCAAAGGAGACAATTCAGAAGGCAACTCTTGAGGAAATACATCAACATACAAGCTTAAAAACAGTCTTGGGAGCACCCGACACACCCACATCCGCCATAAGGACCAACACTAAAACATACCCGGTTTCATGACTCTCCCTGAGAAATCCTTTAGAAACAAGCAATGTAGTGGGAGGAGGCTTTGTAGTCACCTTCTCCTTTATAGGTAACAAAGTGAATTGTCGCTTCTCCTTAAGGGCGGTGTTGGTATTCTTCTTCCCATCATGGACGGAATACCTATTGTATTGCCATGGGCGACCAAGTATATGACAAGCATCCATAGGAACCACATCGCACCACGCTTCATCAAAATACTTTTGCCGAATGAAGATAGATACCAAGCACCTTTTAGTCACCTTGATTTCATTGCCCTTCTTGAGCCAAGAAAGGGTATAAGGATGGAAATGCTCCTCTACTTTTAGTTGTAACTTGTTCATCACCTCTTGGGAGACTACATTCTCACAACTTCCGCTATCAATAATCATATTGCAAACTCTACCCCCAATGTTGCAAGTGGTGTAAAATATATCGGTAAACAACCAATCTTCCTTGCTATCATCCTTAGGTGTAGGAAAATTCTTCTTGATCACCAATGCAAAGCTTTCTTCCTCTTCATTATCACCGCCAATATCTACTCACACGGCTTCGTCATAAACGGGAATGTCATCATCACAACCTTGCTCCATTACTTCCTCAACGAAAAGTGCCTTGGTACAACTTTTGGATGCCTTCTGACAATCCAAAGATTTGTAACCCAGTTCCCCACACTTAAAGCATTTGAATCCCCCACTTTGGAACAAGGTTCTAAAACTCGCTAGGCACTCCCAGGGCAGCCGGGCACCTTCTAGCTTTCAGGGCCGAGTACTCAGCGCCTAGTCGGATAATTAGTTGGGGTAATATGTCTAGTTGGGCTAGTCAGCTAGGGGCCTTCTAGCACCTAGGCGGTGAGTACTCGGCCTTCCAGACCTTCTTTTACAACACTGCTTTGGAATTGATTTCGAGTCCCTGAACCACCAAATTGAGGCTAATTTTGAGTGGGGGTGGAAGCTTTATCCACTCGGGTTTGACTACCAACACCGAGAGGCGAGGTTTGGTTTCCGGCGAAGTTTCCGGGGAGATGAAGGGTCATGATTTGAGCTAGGAGCTCTGATACCAAATGGTGCAACCAGAATGTTCCATTGAGAAATGTAGATAGAGAAACTCCCAAAATGGGATACAAAGAGAAACTCTTGATATTTCTATTCTTAAAATATAAAAGGTACTAAATGAAGGACTCACAATATTTATAGACCCCCTTAACGCTAAGGACACAAAATGACATTAATACCCTTATAACTACTACATCATCAATGCTTACCGGATGAACGTATACTACATGATGATTTTCGGAATATAATTCTGGATACACTTGCGTTACAGAGATTCGGGACTCCGGAAGAGGATGCATACCGAAGGGATTTAACCATTAATAGGTAATTTGATCTTCTATTTTGTAGTTCCTATAGATTACGCAGCTCTTGAACATACAAATAGGAGCTATCATGTCGTTAATTTTGCTGGTGTAACTAAAAGAAGTATTTGCGGGTGGTAAACCATATCTTTTTCATATCTTTTTCTTCTCTTCCTCAATAGGCACCTAGTCATTTTGTTTTGGTCGGGAAATATGAATATCGTGGTACTTTGACAAGTTATTTGGCTAAGCTTATCAAATACCTCTCTGAAGAGTAAATTGTTGTTCTCACCGAAATCATTTTGTACTTCCAGCTTATTCTACAATATTAATACGAGTTCTGTTGAAGATTTTACGGGAAGAGGTTGGTTTATGTCTATTTGTTTTTTCACACTTGGATATTATGGAACCGGTTGCTCAGCTTTTGCCAGTGGTTTTCCTTTGTCTTGTTGTTCCTAATGTATTCTTCTTTTGATTCACCCATTCTAGGTATTGACGATCTCAAGTCTGGGAAAATAGTGACGCCTTTACCTCCGAAGGAGACATTTTTGGATGATCCCTTACGAGTTCTTCGAGCTTTACGCTTTGGTATTGCAAATTTTCTCCGGATTTTATTTATGGTTATTTAAAAACTTGAAATTAGTTTACCTTATACATCATACATGTATATCAGTTATATTGTGCTTCTCTATGTGCTTATTTCTTTTGTCTGTTTCTTTTTGGGTGGTAGTTTTGGGCTGGGGTGATTGGGTTTTCTGTAAAGACTCTGTTCACTATGAATGACTAGGAACGTTTGGGATCTTTTATTGGCCTTCTTCATGGCTCAAGTCTTTCTTTGATTGCTACTGCAATATTTTACATAGTTGAAGCTATAGCTGGTAGTAGATAGGGAACCACAAGTGGAATTCAACGAATATCTCTATGCTTGTGATTTGGTGCATTCAGAGGGAGATAAATTGTTGATCCTTTAAAGATGGAGGAACCTGTTCATGAAAATAAGAGTTGCTTTTTCTCTAGTTGGGTTATGGGCTTATACCCTTCCTGTAAATATGTACTTAGATATAACTCCTTTGGTGTCTCTTTTTATCACCGAAAGTATACTAGAAAATAAAAGCTGGATTAGATGTTTTTGGATAAATCCTGGAGCTTAGATCGTAGTGTTGATGTAGCCTTTTTGTACCACTCTCCTCATTAACCATTCAGTGATGATATTCAAAATGCTAGGAAACTATGTCCACTTATTGCGCCTTAGTGGTTGAAAGATATTGGTGTAGTTTGGTCGGAGGTTCCAAATCTATGATCAGAACTAGACCGATCTATACACTGGGATCAAGGCCAAAAGTACGGGGAAATCAGATTTAAGGACTGATTTGTGATTAATTCAGCAAGCAAGGCTCGTAACCACGAGCCATGGGGCTAAAAAACAATCGTTAAGGGCGGCACTGTAAGGGCTGCCTGCAGTCAATGTAGTTCGGCCGGAGACAAGGACACGAATATGGGACACGACAATTCTCTCAAAAATGGGGACATGCCAATGTTTTTCCCAAACCATTATATATTCATATCAAATGCAGGAATGACCGATTGCATATTATTTTATATCACGCTTTTGGCCCAATACTTTTTAAGTAATAATAATTCACCCCATAAATGCTTTTAGAAATTGTTATATTATTGTGCCTTGTCCCTAGCACAACCACTCTTAACAAAATGCACACACACTTAGAAAAATGTTCTATAGTCTCTTACAAGTGAAGATAATCAATGAAAATTTTGATCAAGGTTTGAAAAAGCCCACCACCATCGCAGGGAAGACCCACAATATGCCCCACCAAACAAGAACTGCATTCCAAAGCTCCTTGGTGACCGGACAATAAATAACAAAATGCGCTACTCACTCTTCATCTCTAACCATCTACCTTCGTTTAAGATTGTCTCTAGTGAGAATCTTAGCCTTAACCGCACACCTAAGCAAAAAAAGAAACCTTGGTTTGGGCGCGAGTACCCGAAATGGCTCTCCAGAGGCAACATCGATATAATGGACTAGTATCAAAATTCTCAATCGTGTATATCTTCCCTTGGGCTACATTGCTTGCCCAAAAAAAAGGTCAGAAACTTTTATGAAGTGCCAATAGTACGAAAGCCTTGTCAAGGGAAACCACTCATATTTTTCATGACAAAGCCCAATAAGAAAACTTCATCAAATCTCTTTTTCTTTAGAACTATCACTCTCAATGAGTCGAGAAAAATGATGAGATCATTGGCTTGGATGAACTTCATGTCAAAGTTTTATGAACTTTATCATAGGTAGAGAGCAACAACAGTGAGGAAAAATATGTCTTTTGTGTCCTACATTGAATCTAGCTGTGCAATATGTCGACCAATGTGTTAATAGAAAATCATTGACTTGAATGATCCTGTGATTTTTTCCTTTCGCGCGTATTATTCATGCTCATATAGTTGGATGCAGGTATATTAATGCTCATTTTTGGGCTGGCCAAGTTCGGTTACATAGTGCCTGTATTTTCCCGTGATTGACTTGAATAGTGTTTACCAAACACACTAGGTCATGAACCTTATCAAAATGTTGAACCGATTTTTGGGCTCGGTTTTATGTAGCTGCAATCTTGCAACTTCTCTTTTCTTCCACAATGTCATCCATGTGCTTCTTTTTCTTCTTCTGGGCTACCCACTTCCTCTTTTTTTCGGACTATTATTTGGCTTATCCCCTGATATGCACCTGATTTGGTCATTTAGGTGCAAGGTTTGGATTTACACTGGATGCTGAGCTAAAAAAAGCTGCTTCTGATGATGACGTCAAAGCTGCTATTGCAGATAAAATTAGCAGAGAACGTGTTGGTCATGAAGTATGTTTGTTATCGCTTGTTTTATATAAAATGGCTCGACCAATGGAATCATTTTGCATTCTTGGAGAAAATCTTATGCTCTTACCTGTATCTACATTTTAGAACTTTCACTATTGTTCTTATTGTGGTTCTACAGATTGATCTTATGATCTCCGGGAGTCAACCCGTTATGGCAATATCCTACATTTCGAATTTGTCATTGTTTTGGGTTGTCTTCA
This sequence comes from Gaultheria prostrata, assembly GCA_036023075.1. Taxonomy (NCBI): domain Eukaryota; kingdom Viridiplantae; phylum Streptophyta; class Magnoliopsida; order Ericales; family Ericaceae; genus Gaultheria; species Gaultheria prostrata. Next base: position 34,398 of record JAXBDA010000144.1, on the reverse strand, counting down.
GTCTTCCTCCTGAGATTGACCCTCCAACATCCCAAGGATGTGAATCACCTGATAGGTTAGTAATACTATACACCTTGATACAATAATTCTCAGTGATTTATTTCTGTAATTTATTCCCATGGAAATAATTATTTGGTACAGGAGAGAAGTAAGAGATAATGTGCCATTTTAAACCACACAGATAGTGATCAAGGTTGTCAACTCGTGAATTGAATCGAGCATCGAAATGGTCCTTTTTCAAATCACGAATCGAATTCGGTTGTTATTTCTAAAGTACGTGGGAAAGTAAATTAGGATTTGGGTGGCAAAAAATCATACTACAAATGACAATTCTAGATCTAAATCAACAGAAAACTTGTTTTAAATGATGAATTGATAATCATGTGGAGTTATAGTAACTTGCAAGAGATGAAAATACGTGAGTCCTCCTACTTGTCCTCTTTGTGAAAAAGAGTTAAAAGTACAAAACAGACCATTAGAAGGTCTTTAGGATGGTTCTGTGCCATTTTGTACTTGTCATTTTCGATTCACTCTCAAAATAAATCTGCCTTTTTTTATTAATATGGTTATTAATAAGAGAGAAATATATTTTCGATACTGAATAAGGAGACACATAGATAAAAGATAGCATATATCAATACTAAAGACCTTGAAAAAAAGTTTGAACCCTTCTTCAACAAGCAAAAAGGCAAAAAAATGAGTCAAAATTAAATTCAGCAGATCAAACGTGAATCAAACTATTCACGATTCGATTCACCAATTTGGATCACCGATTCACTTAGATTCACTGCTATTTCTTATTCATGCAACCTTTTCGTATTGCTAACCCACTGAATCGTATCGATTCGTACGATACTAATCGGGACTCGCACAATTTTGAAAACTAGATAGTTGTGATAACAATGAAGAAAATATGCAATTCAGATGTAGTTCTGCATCATTTCTGAATGCTTGTTTTCCTAGGTGATTGTGTTGCCTTTAATCAAACTATGTTGCTGCATTCATTAGGGAAATTTGGTCCCTGGAATTTTATAAAAAAATGAGAAGTATGAAACGAAGTGCCACGGGAAAGCTATGCAGCCGCTAGCTGGTGGGCATTAGGGATGTCAGCTAGGAAGATGTGGATTGTCTTTATGTCTTATGTCATCTATGTGGTTTCTCTCTTTTGTATTTGTGATGCCTTTTTTTTTTTGGTTAACATGTTTGCTGTCTTGGGTTACATAGACCCTTTAGATTTGGTGAAGTACCTGTCTTGTGTGTCCTACATTACATGGTGCGTGTAGGACAGTGAACTAAAAGAAACATAACTGAGCGAATAGGTGTGTTGCATTTTATGGGAAGGTCACTTTTAAGTCCATATGAAATTTACACAATTGCCGAATTAAAATGTAAAGATTTGTTTTTCAATGATGTGATTTCTGGTTGGTGGAAGTACCAAATTTTATGTTTATCTTTTCTTCATTTTCAATGATGTGTGGTTTCTGGTTGGGGAAAGTACCAAGGCTTTGACTGTCTAGTTGACCTCTCAATTGTAGCTTGTAATGTGTTATCATTTCTTCTTCAATGATTGCAATGAACAAGGTTACATAGTTCCAAAAGCATGTTCTCTGCTGCATGTGAAGCGATTGTAACTTTTGGTCAACTTAAATATCCCCTCTTTCCCTTCCTAATTTATAGCCGTTTAATAGAAACATAATTGTTACGCCTTAAAGCATTCTGTTGATTTACATTTGCTTCACTCTTTCCCCTCCTTTTTCTGTGTGTTGATGTTTTTTGCTTCTGTTTTTTTACCAGTGTTGCTTCCCATATTTTCAGGAACTGCGTCACTTATATGGATGCTTCCTGGAACCTTATGCAGCTTATTGGATGCTCTACCTTCAATGTGAGTAGCGCAACATACATGTTTGATCTTCTATAGTTTTATGTTTCTACATTTTTTGCATAGAGAAGGATAAGTAGATAGTGCCAATGGGGGTATATGCTTTTATAATAGTTTCACCTCAAGTACTAAAAGATTGTGCAAACAGACAAGCACTTGTTATTTTTGCATGAATTATTATATTTATTTCGCTGAAGTGTAGTCAAGTGTTTATCTGTGAATGGTCATATACGGGTTATATACGGACTGCAAACATGCAGATGTGCACTAGATCACATGCATGAATAGGCTTGTAAAGTTTTTAGTAGGCCATTTAAAGTTTACGAATGGGCTTTAATTGCTTTACCCAAGGGCGACCAAGTCACATGACAACCTTGACCTCTAGTTAGTCTCTCATTTAGCTTTGTCACCTAAAATTTTCATACTATTTTCCTCAGTGTTGTTCCTGCACTTAAATTCTAATATTTTGCTAAAGCATCTTTACTTTGCCTATTCTGAATTATTTCTTTCTTTGCAAAAGGCTTCTTTAATTAATTTTGGTGAGGAAAGATGCTCTTAAAACATGACATTTGTGTTTGAGGACGAATTGGGAGAATTTTAACTGAAGAGTTATTTACCTAAAGAAAACTATGAGACCTGACCTCGAACTAAAGCTAGACATTGTGGTGCCTTATGTGGCATCTGATTTGTAATATGTTAGGAGCGAAGCACACTTTAATATTATGTGTTCTAGAAAATGCGGGCAGAAGAACATTAGGCATGGTAGTTCTACTTTGGACTGGGACCCCATGATTGGAATGTGTGATGATTTACTTTAAGTCAGTTTGTTGATAAAGAGCAATCTCTTATTAAGATATCGCCAAGTCATAACTCGTGACATATACAAAGAAAGTTGTACATTTTCATTTAGATTTACCTGCTTGTTTGTGTTCATCAGTGCTCTAATTTCTCACAAATGTGATAGTCCATACCAAAGATCTTCTAGAATCAAGTTGTGGAACTACAAAAAGATCACTATACTCAAAGTCCAGCTGAAATAATTAGTAAACATGACGTCATTAATTTGGTTTTTCGGGTACACAAACCCAATTTATCTACTACTTTATGATTTATAAAGTTCATTGATTTTCACTTTATAACCACACTCCTTTTTTTGTCCTTTTGTGATGTGAATTTACAAAATTAACCTTACATTTGCTTATGCTTGTTTGCATGGAAGGACACCATTGTAAATCCACAAGGGAGTGTTGTTATAAAAAAAGAGTGTGAACTCGATTTGAGTGCTAGATTTTTGCTCACCCAGGAATCAATGTACTTGTCCCAGCTGATCAGTGGTATTGGTTGCAACAAAAAGTGAATAGATGGCCTTTGTGTTGTTGATTTGTTGCATTTAGTTCATGGCATTGTGTACTAGAAGAGCAAATGAATTTCTAGTTCTGGTTCCTGTGGTTTGTTGACTCATTTTTTGCCGCTCTCTGGTTTGTTGTCTCATCTGTGGTTAATTTTTTTCTTCTTCCTCGTCGTTATCTACCACAAAAGTTTATTACCCCCACCTCAAGGGTTTATATTTCTTCAAATCAGTTGGTTTGTACATTTCTCATTACGTCTCCTGTTATTGTCATTTGTTACCTTGTGTAAGTATTAGGATGTTTCTTGGATTTGAAGTTTGATTTCTGTCCTGTGTGCAATTTAGGTCGAACAAAGGAGGCTTGGCCTATACGCAACACTGTTTCTGCCGCTTAGAAGCAGTACATACAAAGATAACAAATCTAAAGAGGTTCTCTCTCTCTCTCTCTCTCTCTCTCTCTCTCTCTCGTGTGTGTGTGTGACTGCATCAAAGGTACTCTTATCTCTCTCCCCCTCTCCGTGTGTGTGTGATTGCATATGTATGGCACAAAAGATATGAGGCGTTAGGGACGAATGTCCATGTGTGCAACTCATTTTCGAGTTTTGAACACCTGCACAAAATTCCAACTTTAATGGACATAGATGCCTGGTTTTATAGTCTAACCTATGCTAATACCAAATTCAAACAGAAATTAATGATCAATGACACAAAATCCAAGCAGGACATCAAATCAAAGCAGGACATCACGGGATAACTGCATCCCACAATCCAAAACCAAATCCACTAATGAATAAAATTTGAGGTCCAAAGGAAAGGAACCATCCTGATAGTTTCCTGTTTTAGTTCCAATAGAAGCTCTGTATAGTATCCAGAATCGTTTATAAGAAGATAATTTGCAACACAAACAATGCCGCTTCCACTGTTTTTTGTTTTCTCTTTCCAGTTACGATGTTCGGAACTTGATAGATAGTCCTCAACTAATTTTACACTTGTTTCACCTTCGACTTGTATACATGGCTCTGTGATTGTCATCTAACTGGCTTCCTAATTCTTGTTTTAATAATTTTCATCTTGCCCAAATAAGCTATTTTAAATGTGTTTTGCTCTCAAAATTAGCTGTCCCTGTTGTTTCTTTGGGTTGTTTTTTTAAAAATGATCTTGTTATATTTCTATGGTAAACTATAAATGGATTTTCGTTGTAGTCTATATATCTGTGTTTTCTTGGATTTCCTAACTTGATGGTCAATTACGGCTGTGTCTGCTCTACAGGTTCCAGTTGTAAATTACATCTTTCGCAACTCTCTGAAGCTAAAGGCGAGCGATGCTGAAACAGTTAGTTCATAACCATTACTTTTAATTTCCCAAAAATGTCTATCGTCTGTGAACATTGTAGATTTTGATTGATCCTTTTCATTTTTGGTGCATCATCCTCTGAATGTTCTTGTTCATTTATATGAGTATGCTTGACCACTGTGTTTTCTGACTGTAGGTTATACGTGTACACAATGCAATTAAGGAGTTTGTATCCTTGATTCCTCTTATGTTGTCTGATAACAAGGACATAAAAACTGATGAAGTTGATTGGGGAAGAGGGGTTCTTGATGTTCCTGTTGCTTCAAAATTGCGGATCAAGGCAGGTAGATGTTCTTGCCTTTTACTCTTTGTCTGAGATTATTGTGATTCAATTTGATCCCTCCTCTCTTCTACAATTAATTTTAGGTGAATCTCAGTTTTTTAAGAAACCTGCAAGAATCTGTGTATTAACTGGGAATCACATTATTTGATTTGGAAACGGGTAGGTACATATTCTAACATGTTGAGCGCAAGGTTTTAAAGCATATGGTTCGCCTTTTCTTTTTCCCAATATGAAGTTCCCAAGATTTGTTAGGAGCTCCAATAATAAATTATTGATCTTTAGTTAGCTCCCGTTCTTTATTCTCTTTTGTGATAGCAATGTGGAGAGTGGGTTGTAGGTCTGATGTCCGGCCCTCCAACAACCTCGAAGGATGTCATCTGAACCTCTCATTAGGCAATATGTAGTTGGTCAAATGATCTTGTAGGAAGCTAAGAAGCACGGACACGTCTATCGGCCACACGAATCTGTGTCTGACACGCGTCTGATACGGACACGACACGACACTCTCTGGACATTGTCAAACACGCCTAAACATGTGTCTAATATTTCTGTTACATTTGTTTTATGAGGACACGAGTACACTGTAGAACAATTAGGGGACACTCTTTGGACACGTGAAGGACACATTAGGAGATCAGAATATAATGTTTAAAACTTCGTCAAGAGTTCAAAATTTCAGCTGATGGTTAGTTCATGACTATTTACAGAGTAACCGTTGCTTCTCATCTTTATAACGGTTTTACTTTTGTGGGTTTTATCTTCATTTAATAGAAGGATGTTTTTATTTTGCATAATAAATTCATAAGATACCTCTACAATGCAAAAATGTAGATTTCGTCAGCGTGTCCGTATCGTGTCATGTGTCCCGTGTACGTATCCGTGCTTCTTAGGTAGGAAGTGTCAGCTACGACGTTGAGATCAACGAGAAAGTCCCTTCTATGGTAGTATAATGTGCGGCATACCTAGAATAATTCTTTTGTTTTACATATTTGGATCAAGGAGAATTCTTTTGTCTGTCCTCCTTTCAGACTTTATCTTGGACTCACATATTTATAAGGCAAAAGCTAACTAAAGGCACAGAGGGTGTTGTTTATGTTATTATCTCAATAAATTTGTAAAAGAAGGGAACAATAAGTAAATGGATAAATTGAAACTGTCTTGATATATGTAACAGCTTATGGGGATGAACAAAATTTCGTCTTTACCTCCAACTAAACCATCAACATTAGGCAGTGCTTTCCCTCTTGGGTCCTGGCGGCATTTGAATGTCGTCGTCGGAATAAGGGGCTGCCTTGTTGCCTTCTCTTGCTCCGTTGTGATGCCTCGTGCTTTGGGTCCTTGTAATCTTTGTAATTTGTTTCCAAAGATTAATAAATTTCTTTCTTTGCTGTTCACCAAAAAAAAAAACATTAGGCAGTGCTTAAAAAAATAGTAAATAGATAAATAAATCTGCTATTTCTATATTCTTACTTAGCTCCTACGTTGTCATATCTTTGACTTCCTTTCCAGAGGCACCATCATTGTAAGAGCTTCAAATTGATATGATCTCTTCAAGTACTTCCTCTAAATCACACAACGAACATTTCATGTTGAAGATATTTTTTTTGAAAGGCAAAAAAATTTCATTAATCGTGAAGTTTGTTACAAGACTAATAGGAGCAAGGAAACAACATCATGCTCAAGGAGCAATCATCTGCTCAATCTGAGACCCAAACCGAAGATTGGTAAGAAACCAATTGAGGACACCCATTGGGACAAAGCCCAACACCCTTAAGGGTCGAAAAAACCCAGAAAATACAATCAGCTTATAAAACGCCAAGGGGCCTAACAATGCCCAGATAATGAGCGAAGCCCAACCAATAAAACCCTAAGTAGCAACCAGCTGCCGCCACCTCTGCAGCCAAACCCCGCCGCACCACGGCCCCCAAAAAAGAGGTGTTCTGCTGCCACCACCGTCGCCGGAACCTGGGGAACAAGCCCCTGTTGCTACCCCTGAGAATGGCACAAACGCCCCTCAACAGCCACCAGAAAGCCGCAACGGAAGAAAGAGCCACCGCCGATGCTATGCGAACACCACAAATCCGCTGCCGGACGAAGCAGATGGATATCACCCCGAAGAAAAAACCGCCGCCGTCTCAATCCGGAACCACAGATCCCCACTACCAAACGGCACCACCAAAATGCGGCACCACCACTGGCTGTTAGGCTGGAAACCTTGATCTTCCAGCAAAGAAACGTGGCGTGGACGGCAGCCGGATCGACGAGCCGTTAGGCGGAGAGAACCGGACCCAGCAGTGAGGCTCCGGCCGGGAACCGAAGCGGTGGAAGGTGAGGAAGGAAAAGTGGGAGGGAGAGAGGCGGACAAGGGAGAGGGAGGGAGGAGAAGAGGAGAGGCCCGGGGGGAGGAGGGGAGGCGCCCCCCCGAGAAGATGGGTTAGAGAGAGAAGAAGGATATGTGACTATAACCTTTCCTGTTGAAGATATGAACAGTATAATGGTGAACCTCATGCCTTGGTTGGCTTTCAGTAATTTATTTGGGGAAACAATGATGAAGAAGTTTAGTTTTTTAACATGATTCGGTGTTTGATTCTTAGAGCTTTTGTAGCGTGATCATCTTATCTTATCCCTTAAGCGCATCTTTGACTCCATGACATTGTGGTGTTTTTAAAGTTTCGTTTTACTTTGACATGAAGAATTTCGGTGCTTCAGCTTGTGGTCGTGTTGAAGTTATGATACAATCGAGAGATGACTTTTGTTTTCTTCAGATAATTATTCATGGTTTTCCTTGATTAACTAGACCAAATATCTTATCCTATTCTCAAACAGATTATTCACTGACTCAATGACTGATGTTTTTTTGGGTGTTCTGTCTCACATCAAACCGATTCTCTGTAGGCTTGTTTCTACGGAAAATCAAAGATTTTTGGCGCGTTGCACTGTTGGCTTCTGTGTTGCTATACCCCACCAATATTGATGATAGTAAAGAAGAATTAGCTGAGCAGTTCAAATTGGAGAAGAGGTTGCAAACATTCAAGAGAGTTGAGAATGCAATCCTAGAACTAGGTATTGCCCATGTCCCTTTTTCAACACTGTCAGCTTCTCTATTGATGTTGAATTTTCACTGCTTTTTTTTTTTTTTTTATCATCTATGTTACATGGGTCCTTCATTTTGGCTGAAGTACCCGTGTCCTGTGTCCGACACATGTATCCATTTTGGACACTCGGATCCTCTAATTGTATGATATTCACAGAAAAAGAATACCAAAATTAACTAAAAAAGCAATATTTCTAGACTTTCACATGGACATGAAATAAAAAAAAAAAAAAACTCATTTTTCTTAACTCTTCTTGTTTAAATATATTACTAAGTATATAATTTACAAAATATAACCTGCTCTAGTCATGCAATTAATACTATAAACAGGTGTTCAGGACGTGTCCCCGTACCTATACCCCATTGTGAGACACATATCCCAGTATCCTGAGATTTGAGTCTAGGAAGGTCCGACGCTTGGACATGCACCCGCACCCGATACTTGTACCAGAGTCCATGTGACAGTTTATCATCATTGACATGCTGTGACTGTGGCTTTTTGAATTACTGGGGTGCGCTCCACTGTTTTTAAACATTTTACATTTTCTGAACAAAACTGTCACTGCAAAAATAATCTTTTGACTTTCCTCTCCTTTCCCGCTTTATTCATGGTCTTCAAAATACAGATTTATTGCTTTAAATTGACATGTCAACTGAACTGAGGGACCAATTTGATTTGGTGGTGGTGGTCAATGTCTGTTCTAATTTTTTTTAACAGTGTCATTGTTATGTTAATATCTAAATCTAAGATGGGTATTCCTGGATTAGATGAAGCAGTAAAACATTATCATGCTGAGTAGAGGTGATAATGTTTTGGTACTCCCGGGATGTACAGCAAACTTAGACTTGCGGGCTTCCTCCAATATTTTTCTTTGAATTTTTGGTACCTTTGGTACACAAACTCTGTTTCTAAACTTTAGGATATCATTCTGAAATGAAAAGTCTACATTTGGCTCAACTTTTCTTCGGAATTTGTCTTCCAGATGTTTCTGCTTAACTGGTTGTACACTAAAAGCAGCAAGTATGGCATTCGTATTATGAAAAGAGACTTCAGTTTTAACTACTCCATTTCGCCAACCAAACTTGAGAAGTAATCAAATAACATAGGTTCCCTGATGTTTTTCTACTCTATGCGTCTGCTACCACATTTGCCTCGCCAGGATGGTAGAGGATGGCAAGTCATATTCTTTCATCAATTCAAGCCATCTCCTTTGGCTCAAATTTAGCTCATTCTGTGCAAATAAATACTGGAGACTTTTGTATTGCAAAGATTACTGCTGCCAACTCCAAGTCATGTGTGGGACAGTTGACAGTTCGTTTCATGTGATTTCAATTGGCGAGAAGCATAAGAAAGCACTTTTCCATTTTGAATTAGAACACAACCAAGTCCTCTATGTGAAGCATTACTATAAATAACAAACCCCTTTGTACCTGATGATAATGTCAAAACTGGAGCTGTAACTAGCCGCTCCTTACTTGGGTGCTTTCCTTGCAGACTATATGTTAGGAGTTTGATAGAATTTTTAGAATTACAACTTAATGGTGGTTTTTTTTTTTTTTTGGCGTGTAGCCATAAAATCTTAAGATTAAAATTAATCCAATACGTCGCACAAAGCAAATAAATTGTAAAATTTTATGAACTGACATGGGAACTGTACTGAGAGCTCAGATGCCTGGATATTGTATCTAACCCTCTTGTGTTTCTACAACGTAGTCAAATTAGCTTATTTCTAGGCAAGTGAATTTCTTGATGATATTGGCACGTACAGCAGCATTTTGTTTTTTTTATAGCGGTAAGTATTTTGTATTTTTTTGTAACGGTAAGCATAGCAGCAGTTGTTAGATGTTTTCAGTGTTTACTCTAGAGAGAGAGAGAGTTGCACCTTTCGGAATTCAAAAGGAACAAATGGTACCAAGGGATCTACATGAGGTAGGATTGTTATGTTCCCAATAATTCTCATGGGTATAATAAGCATCTCTCTTTGGCCAAAGTTTAAATGGAAGTTTACTCTAGTAGGCTGAACTCTGATAATGCTCCATGGAACCCACTATTTTACGCAAGAGAGGGTGATTTCCATCCCCTAAGGCATGTGAAGAAAATCACTCAGTTCCCTTTGATGACATGTTAGTATAACTTGCTAGCGACACTCAGGTTACCTGTTTATAATGTGTTTATAAAAATTGTAGGTCTGGAGAAAACCTGGGAAACAAAGCCACTGGTTGATGGAAAGGATATTAAGAGCGTTTTGCAGCTTAAAGATGGGCCTCTTGTTGGGGAATGGGTAAGTCACTATTCCTTGTGACAAGATTCTAATATTAGATTTGGTTTGCTGATTTGATCAATATTCTTTGCAGCAAAAAAAAGTTGTTCAGTGGCAGTTCGCCTATCCCTCAGGGACTTCAGAGGAATGTCTTGATTGGATGAGGCAAACCCATTCGAAACGGGCAAGGGTGGAATGACTTTGAAATGCAGTTTAGTTAGTTCGAAGACCTAATCTGTATTCGCACCGGTTCTTATATTGTGAAGAACCATGTCCTGAAGTTCATGCTGATTGGCAGGCCGTCATGATTAGTTGGATGGTGAGAGCATCATAGGATAGTGTTTTTTTTTTTAATATTTTATTTTTGGGGTACAAATTTACATATATACATAGTAGCAATTTCACCCTTCCGAGAAAACGGAAGGGAAGAAAGAGGAAGCAGAAGAGGAGGGAAGCAAACACAAGATATTGGGGCAAATGGCGATAATGACATTTGTGTTGATTATTTTTTAGTTGCAATGTTTTTGTAGGAGCACGATTTGATGATGTCATTTGGCCAACTTGTGTTGAACACTTCCATTAATCAGTTGAATTACATGCCATTTATGTTTCATATTATGGTTTTCTGGCTCTTTGATTTTGGAACAATGCTGTAGCGTTCGACCTTGTGAATCTGCATGCCTATGTTTCTTGCCTAACTGGGTAGAAATTTCTCCCAATCGATCCATTAGTGAAAAATTACGAAGGAAAATGGAGAATTTGAGTGTTTAATGCAGAGATTACTGTGAAAGTAAAAAGTTTGGTCAGCTGTTAGGATTAGAAGTTATGAAAATGTTTGTGCAGTGGAAAACATATATTTGCAGGAAAAATAAAATAAGGAGTGGTTTTTTCTGGAATAAATGGATATCAGCAGGGGTAACTATTTCAACTCGTATCAGTATAACGCCCAGATGATCGAAAGAACACCATGACTTGACTTTGGCGCATAACATCAATTAAATTCTCTACGATTTCAATCGTCTGATATATTACATTTTTAATGAGCTGCAAATAACGTAGTTATGGTTATCAATACAGTATCTGCATAATTAACGTATCAGCGCCATAAAATGGGGCCTCAGCAGTACAGCTTAGTCTGCAATGCCAAATGCAGATAGAATGAAAGTGTTAGAGCAATATCACTAGGGCTGTTAAGACGAAAAGAGGCGTTCGGCTGAATGAGAAGCAGCTCTTTCAAGGTTCAGCCGGCTCAAGTGGAATGAATTCCTCAGATAAAAAGTCGTCTGAATGCTCTAGTACCTACGAGATGAGCTCCGTGACCACTCGCTGAAAATGGAAATCTGTTTCCTGGTTTTTCGTGGCTTGAGGAAGGGTGACCAAGTTAAGACGGAAGAGAATTAAAACCATGAGGGACTTGTTTGTCTTGAGAGAGGTTATACGTTACATTAACAAGAACAGGTTAATTTCAAAAGGACGAACAGAAATGCAACTGAGACATTTAAATACAACAAAAAGCCTAAAAAAAACCCACCAACAGTTTCACTAGATTTTTTTTTGTCATTAGTTTTGGGGAAGACTAGGGCTCATTAGTGAGATGCTCTGGACCATGAATGAAGGAAGCATGGTAATGATCTCTAAATTAATTTGGGTCTCTAGGCCTGCCCTCCCTGATGCCTTTTGGCTTTGATTTGAGGGTATGGTTACTAGAGATCAAGTAGCTTTTGGTAGGAGTATTTATTGGTGTATATATGTGTGCTTTGGGATTGTTTGTTTGGGAGCCTCCCTTTCCCTTTTTAGCTTGTATTTTTGACTTTTTGGATTATGGTCCGAATGTATTATGAATCTTAAAAGTGTTTACGAGATATGTGCAAAATGCATTTTACAACAAAAGTAGTGTTTATAATCATCAAAATGAATTATGAATTGGATTTTTACCATGTTGCCCTTGGTTATTAAATTATTGTATCATTGATAGGGAGAGGTAATTTCCAAAAACGGGATAGGGCAATTTGGTCGTTTCCATCTCCAATAAAAGAAAATAGTAGGCAATGGGAATGGGAAAAACTCCCATTACCCTCCTTCCGCATTCTCTTTTCTAAAGCAAGAAACGAAGAATGAGACTCCAAACACCCTCTATAGAATCCATTCTGCTAGAATACATTGTCAAAATCAAAGGATATAGACAAAATTGGAGAACAGAGGAGATTTTTAAATTTCCATTTTCCATTTTCCAACCAGCTCAAACTAAAAGTTAAAAAAAATGATCCTAATTTCTCTATACACCCATTTGTCAAAACTATTCTAGTGGAGGACGCAATCTTCTAAGGCGAATCACCAGAATGGTCTTCTGATCTTTAGTAAGCTGTGGCGGCTCCAGGAATTTGTCTTAGGGTGTTCAAAAATTACCTCTCTAACAGCTAACAAGACCTTAAAAAAATTTGTTTTATAGGAAAAATGTTTTTTTTTTTGGGAAGTTACTTGATATATCAATGCTGTTTTTTTTATTATTATAAAATTTTATGGAAAGAGTTTAAATTATTTTAACCAACTTTTGTTTTGCATGTACAATGAAATTTTTTTTTTTTGCATAAAGAGCGTAAGATTTACAGTTTTTATATAATTCAGGTTTTCACTTTTGAGTTACCCATCCCGCCGCCTACTTGCGGGGGCCCCAATTAATGTCAGAGCGAAGCATTGTATTGGGTTTGGTATTCAAATAAAAATTAACATGAATTAATTTGGAGTAATATTAATAAATTTTGATGAAAATAAGGGTGTTCAACTGCACATCTATTCTTGGGTGTGTAGCCGCCACTGCGTAATTAGGTTGTAGACTATGTGTCAATTATTTTTGAATGAGGTGTTCAACCATAATTGAGTTGGGTGTTCAAGACTAATAACAATAGGTGTTCAAAAAATGATTAAACCAAATTTATTACATGTATTCTGAAAAAAAAAATCTTCAAAGGGTGGTCAGTTGACCATTGAAACCTAAATGTGAAGCCGCCCCTGTTAGTAAGGCTTTACTATTTACCAAGGACAATAACTTGCGGGAAGCTCACAGAAGATGGTCCTGAAAACATTCGCTTCCTCACACCCATCAAACATGTTACAAATACCGAAGCATTACCGGGAAGGTAGGAACAAATATCAAAGAGAACATGTGAAATTGATAGGAACAGAAGTTGACATTCTTTATCCAAGTACACCAGAAAAACTGCAAATGAAATGCAAAGTAAGTGCTGGTTGATGAAGATACATACCATCATTGTCATCATCCATGTTAAAGTCATCTTCATCGTCATCAAAATCAATATTCTGGAGGATTGTACAAAGAACAAGTCATTATAAGTTGTAACACATGATAACTTATTAGGCTCAGTTTTTCAAAAGATTAAATCTGCCTTCCAACCTCATTTGATAAAATAAGGCAGTGATAAAATGAGACTGCACTGTACATGGCACAAGGAAAAAAGGCATAATTACTATTTTGCCCCTGCCCAAAAAAAGTACAATCATTACTCATATATGGTGGAGCCCCTTAAAGAAAAGAAAGAACAAAATGATAAATGATGCATTGGGTGATGATTTAATCACACTTGAATTTTATCTAATGGGAAAGAGAGTGATTATGTCAAGTACTTAATTTTATGGGATTTCTCATAAAATCTAACGGAAAACTTGGCCTAAACAGATGGGCGCATAGTTTAGCTTTGGGTATGCCTTAACCGACCCACTCATATTTAATTTGACCCTTATATAACCCGTCCGTATTCGACCCATAAACCATTTCAAGCCCCATTTGCCACGTCTACACCCGATCATCAAGTTTTCTCCTAGTAATCAGAAAGAAATACGGAAGGGAGAAAGAAAAGCACAATTCATTCAGGAACACATCCTCAGTTCTATTGATTACGAGTACCATTGTTCTATTGAGCGATGAGGTTGATTTTGCTCGCCCTCATAATCTCTCTTTCTCTCCAACAATCTCTCTCTTCTTCTTCGACCCAGTTCGCCATCGATGGAAAGGTATTAGAGCTGGACGAATCCAACTTCGATGCCGCCATTTCCTCCTTTGACTATGTCTTCGTCGACTTCTACGCCCCTTGGTGTGGCCACTGCAAGCGCCTCTCCCCCGAGGTCTCTCTCTCTCTCTCTCTCTCTCTCTCTCTCTCTCTCTTTGTGGAATTCAGATCATACGATTAATCATATGAAACATATTATATATCTATATTGGTTTCTTATCCTCAAAAAAATGCATTTCGGATTCACTTTGCTCTATATCTCTATATTATGTGCTTACACATTTATTTATATACTCAATTGTTCTAGTTTTTTGGCTTGCTCGCCATTTCTTGATTGTATATGTTCTATTTCAGGGGTAAAATAGGAACAAAGACAGATCAGTAAAAATAAATTCTAAAAATTTGCAGGGAGAAGTTAAATCATCGACTAATGCAGTCTTGTTTGTCCATTTTTTAAATTTCCTGCTTAGATATTTCCAAGAAATAAAACAGTACTGGGTAGTGGGTATGGAAGCATATCCTGGTTATTATAAGAATCCAACATCCATAATGGGTGTATTACAGCTTCTCTTTGCCCATGTTAGATTTCGAGGAAAACACTGATAGAATTAATGTTTGGAACGCCATTACCAGATGGTACACTGTGGTTCCAAGAAACTGAATCTGGCAATCCAAATGAGATTCCTAAAGTTTTTCCTACTCTGCCTTTTAACATTTTCCTGAGGCTTAAAAGAATCAAACGCGATGAAACAAAAAGCTAGGGGTGGAGCTTTGGCAACCCAAACGGAGAAATAATAGGTGGTAACGCACCTAAGATAAGTCTTCTACACTGCCAAGCACCTAACATAAGTCTTCTACACTGCCAAGGAACTATATCATACTCTGTTGCATTTCGTATTTGTTGATCGGTCCAATGAAGTAAATTATTTTGAGCGAACCAGGATTTTCACTTGAGGGCTTCTAAATCTTTGAACTTCAGGCAGAAAATATATCAGAGTGCAAGATCACGGGAAAATTAACCATTTATATTACCTTCGCAAAAAGATACGTAACATGGTAAATTTCAGAGTAATTGTTTTGAAGCGATACAACTCAATCAAAGCCCTAAAACAAACAAAAGACATGGTTAAGTTCTTAACCATAGTGACGCAGAGCAAAAAAGTCTTATTAAGGTTTTTACAGTTTAGGTATTTCATCCACTTAGGTGGGTACAGTCCATTTCTTGAACTCATACATATGAAAGGTCCTAGATACTCCAATTTAAAAGATCGATTACTATGATTTCTTTCTATAATAAACTGGGCTTGGGCCGCAGAGAGGGGGTGCCAACATTCTATAATTTTGCGGATATTAACAAGTTTTTGTGGGTGTTATTAAACAAATCAGGGGTCCTGCTCACCTAGCCTTTCATCCGCTCCTGCAAATTATAGTGTTGAAAATATATACAAGCCTTCATAGGCAATAATAAAATTGTAATCTCTGGGTTCCTACCTTCATATTGCAATTTAGTCATGAGGGGTACCCATGTTCCCATTTCCATTCCCAGCTGGTTATACTCGTTCTGGGAATGAAGTCCGGAAGGATATTCAAAAGTTTGTGATGGAGACGTTGACTGGGGCGTTACATTACATAAACAGATATATATTTGGAAATCTTGAAGTCTTCAAGCCCTTGGCATTGATTCTAAAATGAACTAAGCAGCGAAAAAGTCCATATTGGAAATTGGAATTTGGAATTGGGAAGATTCTCTACTCAGATAGTTATCACATTGCTATAATTGCAATGGTAAAGGTGACAGGATTGAGACAGACGCCTGTCAATTACTTACACATTACATGTTGACTGAAGAGATCTTGTAGGAGGACACGTCCTTCAGTTCTGCACTTTCTAATTTCTGAGAGTATAGCGAAAATCTGAAACCATAAAAATGATTTTTGTTCTGGATTTGATTGATCAACAGATCTAAAGAGAACTTAATGTAGCTAAACTTCCTGGCAATGACAATTGCTTGTGTATTTATGTATGTATGTAGGTATGTGTACATATCTATCTTGATAGATAGATACGGATACATTTATACATGTATTTGCTACCTTTTTGAAGTATAATTGTTAGTCAAATGAAGGTGTGAGTTTCAGGGAACTTCCTCTTAGGTGAATTACACTCGAGTTTTTGTAAGCGCTGGTCATTTGGTCAAACTGTTGAGCTCCAAAGTTACATTTATTTTCAATTCTTTATGCATATTGAATGGAACAGTTTGCATTGTTCTGCTGCATCAGTGATTATGTATAATTATCCTTGGCATGGAACTTTGAATTGGCCATGCATGTCTTCTTTGACTATTGCCTCTTTCTTGAGATCTAAAAGAAGTTTTGAGCGTAAGTGAAAGCTACTGAATTAGGAGCTTACTCGAAGATGCTTGATTTCTTCTGTTCCTCTTTGCTTACTGCTATGAGCTTTCAGAACTCAGATTTCTTTTCCAGTGAAGATTAAATGCCTAGCTAGCAGATTACAACTCTAATTATTGCTTTACAGTTAGACAAAGCTGCTCCTATTCTCGCTGGATTGAAGGAGCCCATAGTAATTGCGAAAGTAAATGCCGACAAGTTCAGTGGCCTTGCTAATAAATATGAGATCGAGTAAGCTTCTATGTCCTTTCTTTTCTATACTCTAATATTGTTTAATGTCTAGGGATTCTCAGCAATGGAGGTTAGTTTTATTTTTTCTGTCATAGTAAAGTATTGTTTAGGTTACTACTTTTGCACGAAGTAGTGCTTGCAATTTGCAAGAGTAGCATATTTTGCATAAAATTTTGTCCCTGCGCTCCAATCTGCAGTTGTCTGGTAGTTCCTTTTGGTACATTGAATTCTGAAACATGTCTTATGGTGATGCAGTGGTTTTCCTACGTTAAAAATATTTATGCATGGAGTTCCAACAGACTACTGGGGCCCCAGGAAAGCAGATTTACTTGTTCAATTCTTGAGGAAATTTGTTGCTCCGGATGTTGCTGTT
The DNA here is from genome assembly GCA_036023075.1 of Gaultheria prostrata. Lineage (NCBI taxonomy): Eukaryota > Viridiplantae > Streptophyta > Magnoliopsida > Ericales > Ericaceae > Gaultheria > Gaultheria prostrata. The sequence goes on along the minus strand of JAXBDA010000144.1, from coordinate 17,143 downwards.
CTCAACTCTGACTCTGCTATTAGTGACTTTGTTGAAGCAGCTGGGACTGATTTTCCTATCTATGTAGGCTTTGGCTTAGATGAATCTGTGATATCAAATCTCGCAATCAAGTACAAGAAAAAAGCTTGGTTTTCTGTTGCAAAAGATTTTTCAGAGGACATCATGATGCTGTATGAGTTTGATAAGGTCCCTGCTTTGGCATCACTTCATCCAAGCTACAGTGAACGGAGCATATTTTATGGCCCCTTTGAAGGTTGGTGGATATCTGTATTAATATTAATACTGGCAACTCCATAACTGGAAGCTCTTTTGAACTTCCTCTGTTCAAATATTAGCAATTCATGATTTTGATTCATATGATCTTGATTCAGAGGTTTTTTCCGGAGAGATGCTAGTTGAGCATCCTCACTTTTGTGTCTGAGAAGTCAAATAAAGGCTTCATTATTGGTAACCTAACCTTTTTTTGGGAAGGTAAAGGCTTGGCCTACCAAGTGTAAAAATGTGATACAAGTTTGAAAGCAGTGTAGTGATGCTGATAATGCCCAAATTTAGGTCTTTTCTCAATCTTACCGCATCCAATGACGTTGATTAATCAGGACCTGCACCACTTGATGTTCTTCTATGTTAAATTGGAGAATGGAATATCACAAGTAGAATTTGATGATCCCCTGCAAAATTTAGTACAAGAAGCTATCCGACACTCCCAGACCATGAGAGTTGCTCATCTGACACTCCCAGACCATGTTGGACTAGCATGAAGATTGGCTGATATTTTCTCATCCTACTTCCGTAATAAAACTGGTCGAGCGTCTGACACTTGGGGCACACATGATCACCTCCCTGACATACATAGGAAAAAACTGCTAGTCACATTGGTAGTCTGGAAAAGAAAGTGTAATCTATAGATTAAATTGAGCAATGAGATTTGTGTTTTTTAAATTTCTTTGTTGTCCTGTTTGGTTTATAGTTCAAGAAATTCTTAATCCCAAATCATTCTGTTCGATTGAAAAACATTTTCTAAATTGAACGTCAAAATTTATTCAACACATGTCTACTATTTCGTTCTAATATAAGGATATGTTGTTTAAAATTAGTTTCCTAGATAATATAGGAGTATATATCTGTTAGACATGTCCTTTCCATAGTAGTGGGAAGGTTATTGCTTGATTCTTGGTTGTGTGGTGGGCTAGTAGGTCGGTAGGGTTCTCTCTTATACTAAAAAATTGTTTCGAGTTGGCGCATCCTTTATTTTTTGCATTTTTTAATGACTGGATAGATATTAGATGCTGAAGTGGGATGACAAGCTTGGTTTGCTTGGAAATACCTATATTCTCATGAGATTTTGTTTTGTTGAGAGGTTGAGGAGTTGAATTGCTTGTTTTCTTTTTACAAAGTGGATTTTGGAAACTTCATGAAGGTCAGCTTGATGAAATGTGTACCATTTACCTTCAATGAACTGGTCGTGAATGCCCTCTTGGTCATTTCATGGGAAGTATCCATCGTTTATGATATGAATTGTCGTGTCCATTTTTAGGGTGGGTTCCCAGAGATAATGAGGTTTCATGTTAGTGCTCTACCATAAATTATTTGAATTTTAAGTACTCCATAATGAAGTTCTAAAGATTGTACCAAAAAGCAAAAAGTAAAAAAAGAAAGAGTACGGGAAATGGAAAACTTGGTAGGAGCTCGATATTTTGACTCCTACGGTTTTCACAGGTATCAAATTAGACATGGGTCGTGGAAGAATGGACGTTTGGTGATCCTTCAAGACATGTAAAGAGGGGAAAAGCCTGTGTGATCAATAGAAGCTCTAGCGAAAACCACATCTAATGATATAATTTCTCAATTTCTTCTCTACTGTCCATGTATACTCGATCTTTTGTTTTTCCTACGAGATATGTATTCGACATGATGTGGTATGACGCCCCTCTGAAAACTAATATGTGTTATGTTGGCTGGTCTATATTCCTGACTCGTAACCATCTATTAATGGTCTCACATTTTGGTTATTATGCCAAACATTAGGACTATATCCAATCTGTCCTTTATGCATCCCTGACTATCAGCACCCTCAATTATCCTGAAGATTAGCCTTTTAGTTTCATCTTAAATTTGCTAGCAAACATTGTTTTGAGTTTGCAATATTTTCCATATTTTCACTTTGAGCTTAATAAAAAACTGGCCCAACCTCTGACGTGTATAAATTTCTTTTGGTAATTTCGTTTTACAAGTTTGAAATTTGTTCTTATTTGCATTGATATTTTCGGCATCTCTTCAACTGGTGAACGAGAAAGTGCTTTAATTGAATGCTAATATGACCTTCCCTCTTTTAAACATGTCAGATCAATTCTTGGAGGATTTCGTAAAGCAGAATTTGTTCCCTCTGGTTGTTCCCATAAATTATGATACGCTAAAGTTGTTGAAAGATGATGAGAGGAAAATTGTTCTGACAATTGTGGAGGATGTGGAAGATGAGAAATCAAAAATTTTAATCAAGACATTAAGAGCTGCCGCCTCTGCAAACCGTGATTTGGTATTTGGTTATGTCGGGGTCAAGCAGTGGGAAGATTTTGCTGAAACATTTGAAATTTACAAGGAAACCAAATTTCCAAAAATGGTTGTTTGGGATGGAAATGAGGAGTACTCTACTGTAAGTAAAATTTTTGTTTCTATTCTTTGGTACAATAATCTCTCCTCTTTCAAGGCTACTTTACGGTTATTTCTGAGACTGCTTCAATCATCATTATTTTAGGGCTACAAAATAGCATTTGGTTCCAATTCTTTCAGGGACAATTAGAAAGCAACAAAAAAATATGAGCAAGCAATAAAATCTTGTTCTGTTTCATTTCCATAAAAATAGCTTATACATCTATGCTTCTTGAAGTGGGTAATTCCCCGAACAGTATAGAATTAACTGAGCACGTATGAGTCACATGCTTGGTCGGCACACACTACGTGACTGGTAGCCTTGGTCGGCTACACCACGTGAGGGTGCACGAAGACGTCACCGAGCAAGTGGTATGGTGCACGGAGTGTAAACCCTAATTAAACCACCCTAGGAGGGAAGGCAGTAGAGTGTGTTCTGGAAGGTCCTGGAACTGGTACCCTACGTGATAGGAAAGTATCCGGTGAATTACAGATTGGAATTGCTTTCATATTGGAAGAGGATTCCATTACGGGCAAGGATTCCTAACGCAAGGGGGAATTCTGTACAGTAGATATTGTATTGCCATTAGTGTTGGAAATTGAGATACGATATGGGCGGGAATCCCATATAAGCAAGGGTTCCTAATGGGAATAGGATCCTTACATGGCATGTTTGCTTGGAGAACAAGTGACCTATATCTATAAATAAGGTTCAATACCCATGAAGTAGGGTACTCTGTAATTTACTCTTACATGTACATGGGAATTTTTTTCCTCCCCCTGGGCTGTTATCTCCACTTAAAGGGGATGGCAGCCACCTTTGATGTAATTCTCTTTTCTTCTCATCTATGAAATATTTCCTAACCTTTGGCCAAAAAATATATATATAGAACCCCTGACTTTGTTAAAATACGAACCTCCCCTCTCCCGGCCAAATGGTCGGGATTCGAACTGTTGAAGGTGTTTAAAATGTGTTTTCAAGGGCCTACGTGTGGATTCGGCCAAAAAAAAAGTGATCGGGAAGGGCTTCATCGAGCAGTTTTTCATGAAATATGTATCCTACGGTTTGTATGAAAAACTGCTTGGATGAAGCCCTTCCCGGTCATTTTTTTTTGCCGAATCCTCGCGTAGGCCCTTGAAAACACATTTTAAACACATCCAACGGTTCGGATCCCGACCATTTGGCTGGGAAATGGGCAGGAGAGGGGAGGTCCGTATTTTTTTAAAGTCAGGGAGTCTTATATATAATATATATATAGCTAAAACTTCCCATCCAAACCCTTATTTACGGGCTTAACGTCCGGACCCCACTTTCCGGACCAAGTTTTGACGATCCGAACCGTTAGATGTGTTAAAATGAGTTTTTAAGGTCCAACGCGAGGATTCGTTAAAAAAAATACCGGGAAGGGCTTGATCGGATCAGTTTTTCAGTTTTATCAAGACCGAACTGGAAGTTAAAATTTTTACTCTTCGAAAACCGAAACCGGGCCTAAACCTAAAACTGAACCCTGAATTTTCCGGTTAGTTTGGTTTCTTCGATTATATTTTCACCCCTAAGTACAGTAGACATGTCCAAACCATCTTAATCTATTATTTTCTCTCAATCTTCTTCTTTTGGTAATGTCTTCAACCATTTACATTTGAAGCTGATTGAAACCGTTTCAACACCTAGAACGAAGTTGTGATCCTTGTTCCTATATTAACGATTCTGTATACAAAAGATTGGCAACTTTCCATCAAGCTCTTGTTGGCAAAAGGTTATATACATATCATTGCAAGCGGCGTGGTTTCGTAGGATTCTATTTTCCATTGGAAGGACATTAGAAGGGTCTACGTATGGAATGCGTTTAGGGACATACACAACCTATCCTTGGAAGTTCTTGGAAGCAGTTATAGTGGTGAAATAGAAGCTCGAAGTGGCTTTTTGCCACTTTTTCACATTTCATATATTGGTTGACAGGCACCTATGAAGCACCGACACGGCTCGGGGTCACCGTATCGCGGTGTCTGGACACGGGGACACGGCGGGAAACGTGTCCGGACACGCCACGTGGAGGGGGACACGGCTTAATCGAATTTTTGGAGGGGGACACGGGGGGACACGGCACAGAGAGAGAGAGAGAGAGAGAGGAGAAGACGAAGAAGAAGAACCATCGGATTGAAAAAAGAAGAACAAGAACCTGTACGAAGAAGAAGGACGATGCAGTCCAGTCAATGAAATCCTTTCATTGCCGGCGATCGATGAAATCCTCTGGTCGCCGACGAGAGCTTCCAGATCGCCGACGAGAGCTTCCAGTCAGTCGGCCGATTTTGTCTTCATTTTTTTCGTTGTGCTGCCTGCTGCTGCTAGGGTAAAGAACAGGAGTGTGTATATATATATATATATATATATATATACATATATATATATGTGTTTTATTACAGTACACACCCAATAATTTTAAGTTATAACACATTTACCCCTAAAAATTAAAAATATTACAAATATACCCTTATTTTTACATTTTGCAACAAAAAATATATAAAAATTAATATCTATATATATTTTTTATTTATTTATTTTTCCACGTGGCGTGTCCCCCGCCGTGTCCGTGTCCCCATTTTTTTAGAATTACCGTGTCCCCGTGTCCGTGTCGGTATCCGTGTCCGTGCATTGTAGACAGGCACTTAACCCTCAGGAATTATCGTTCTAAACTTGTATACCATCTCTCTGGAAATATCTGTTTTAAAGGGATATGGATAACTGTGAGGTTGATGAAATGGGAAACCTTCTTTGCTTGTTGTATTGTTTCCAGCCCATGATATCCAGCACTATGGGGATGTGTTACTATTAAATATTGATCCCTTCACTATTATCCTAAGAAGGATTCATCATTCTCCTTGTTTTGAGCTGTATTTCCCTTTGCTCCTAGCCTCCTATATTTACCATACGTTTATATCCATTTAAACCACTCCCTTGATAATCATGTTTGTGTTGCTTGCCTTTGTATTCTTTCTTATTTAGTTTTCTCTCTTCTTGGCGGTGGTATTGGACAGTGTTCTAAAAGGCTCCTGAGGTGGCTTATTAATCGGTGCCTAGGTGCTAGGTGACCACCCACCGCTGTGCCTGGGGGTCAACGTGTTAGAAAAGGTGGCCAACCGATTGATCGGACATGAGGTGCGATTAATCGGCTAGGCGGAGCAAGGCGAACCATTTGGCGGGTAAATTATGCGATTTCAGAAATTTAAGAGCTTGAGTGTTGTAATAGAATTTAAGTGGCTTTGGTGTAGTTATCTATGCAATACATACATATCGAACATACCCAGCGCCAGTAACGCTATCGAAATTTTCATGCCCTAGTATTTCTCCTCCAGTCTTCAAGTCGTCTTTGATCGTCTCACCTCAGCTCACTCTCACTAAATCGTCAGCTCCTCCAATCGTCCTCGATCATCAGCTCTTCTAGTGACTAGTCATCTTCGATTGTCTTTGAACCTCTGGTAAGCTCGTGAGTCGTCTCTCTCTGGCTCTGCTCTCTCTCTCTCTCTCTCTCTGCTATTGTTTCTCTATTATGAGGGGGTGATACACTGATATTGATGCAAGGACAGGACTACCCATAGACTAATATTGAATTGAATGTCTGTTAATGAATTTGATTTGTGAAAATGAACTTTTGTAAACTGTTTATGTGAACCCATGATGTTGTTTAATGTTGTGTTCTAGTTATATTGCTGTATTTTGCTCTCAAAACTTGGGGAGGGTATTGGAGAATATTTGAAAAAAAAAGGGGTAATAATCCGCCTTGTTGTCAAGGCGCCGATTAATAATCGGCTAAGGCGCTAGGCTGTGCCCGGCAGCCTGATTAGCACCTATCGATTTTTAGACCACTAGTATTGGATAATCCCTTAAGCTTGTTTGTTTGCGGTTAAAATTTTGGAGGGGGAAAAGCGAATATAATAAGAGAGGGATAAAGAGGTGGATATGATTGAAGGGGACTGATGTAGGACAGTTTTAGGATGCTCGAGTGTTGCTGCCTACAATAGGAATCGTGGTGGTTTTTTGTTGGAAATAAGTATAGAAATAGGGGGGGGGGAGAGAGAGAGAGAGAGAGAGAGAGAGAGAGAGAGAGAGAGAGAGAGAGAGAGAGAGAGCTTCACCCTCGCAAGAGTTAGGCAGTTTCTGCAAAGAAGGACCACAACCCAAACCCCAATCACAATGGCCTCAGCCTTGTAAACTCAATTCATTAATCAACTCTATTTCAAAATGAAAGATTACATCCATCTTTATAGGCTAAACAATTGTCGCACCCCAAAACGGGAAATGAATGGCCGTGAACCACTAGGCCAACCCATACAACACGCAGCCCAAAATAAGACAATTCTTTATTATTAAGCAAAAATCAAAATCAAATTTGTCTCAACATAAGCATGGGGAACAACCAGCCCATGATCCCGACAATAAAATTATCCACCAATGATAACATAAATGTAATTTGTCAAAAAGGTTTAACAAAGTGCAGAAGCGAATAAATAAAATTATATATAAAAAAAAATGCAACATACCATGGAGGTTGACACAATAACTCCCCAAGAAGCCGCCAGAGTCCTCACCCGTTTTGGGAGTTTCTCTCTCTCTAAACAAGCATAAGGATCCACAATTGGATTCTGATTCTAGATTATGAACAGCTTATGACAATTCTATCTTGAACTTGTTTTAACTACTTACAAATAAAAACCTATCTAGCACTTATTACACTGCGTTATATCCTTCTTAACTACTTAAACAAATTCGAGACTTTATTTATGGTTCCAAAAACATGGAGATGATGCGGTGTAGAGATTTTTATTTATTTTTGGCTATGTAAAAGAAGGTAACATTGCGCAAAGATAATTTTTAGAGAGCGTTTTTTTTAATCTATTTGAGATACATGCATAGTGTGTATATTTATAGTGTGTAATATTCAAATGATTTTTTAAATAATTTCAAAGAAAATTATGTCATAAAATTTAATAAAAAGTCATAATAGCAAGGACATTATGGTCAAATGTTCACTCACAATCCAATAATCTGATACTCTCAAACACTTTATAGATGCATAATCTGCTTTCGTAATTCTCCCAAATGCTTTCACAGATTCTGATTATGAATTTTTATAATCCAGACTCTACAATCTACACTCTAGAATCAATAATTGACCAAAACAATCTGTGCCAAACACCCACTAAAACCATCTCGATCATTCTAAAGACTTTTCCATGTCAATGTGAACCATACTCCAAATTTTTCGCCTATGATTGTGTGCTTATTTTGATCCTTTATAGAAAGTATGCTCTGTAATTTTTTTATTCTATAATAAATGTTAAAAATAAGTATGATTTTATTGTTGTTGACTAGGGGGAAAGAGTTTACGATTCTGATTAATAAGGGTGCCCCCCCTAGGCATCCGTCCCTGATTTCAATGATAACCCATTTCTAGTTTCTTCCAAGTTTGTAAGAGATTATATCAAAATCCTAGGAAAGTTGAGGAAACTTAAAACCTAAGGAAAGACAAGAACCCAGATTTGAAATTCTGGGATTGAACTTCTCTGCCGACAAACACGAAATGGGTTTGGTGTAGTACCATTCGAATGGTTTTGGCCACCAGTGAGGTATCTGTGCAATAAGCTCATGTTTCAAATGGGTTTCATGTATTGAAATGGGTTTTGGTACTCTAACCCATCTCTCTCTCTGAGGCATAAAGGGGCAGGCAATGTGGGACCCAAGGGGTATTTGGGTTACGCTCCAAACCGGATTAAATTTGTACACCTCAGGGGTGTTGAAATCTTATTCCCATCCAAGGGGATATATATCCGGGGATGAAAAAACTAAACAAACGCCGGATATCCTCCACCCGGATTTCCATATCCGGGTAAGGGGAAATATCCGGCTTGCATTTCCCTCTAACAAATAGGCCGTTACAAAAACTAAGGATGCAAATAGTCCCCATTTAGTCCAGTCTCATTTTTAGTCTCACACGACAAATGTGAGACTAACTAATCTTGGTAAACATGTGGGGCCACTTGTTTCCATGTACCATGAATTTGGGTACAATCCCGGCATCAAACATGCCCATGGGATATCCAGTAATGTGGGGATGTGTTACTATTGATCTCCTCTCTGTTGTCTCTGTATTTTTTTTAGCTGTATTTCTCTTTGCTCCTATATTTATGACCGTACATTTATATCCATTTGAACCACTCCCTTGGTAATCATGTTTGTGTTGCTTAGACTTTGTATTTTTTCTTGATTAGTTGTTCTCTCTTCTTGACAGGTTATAGGTTCAGAAAGCGTTGATGAGCACGATCAAGGATCCCAAATCACGCGATTTCTGGAAGGTTACAGAGAGGGAAGTGTAATACAAAAACAAGTGAGTGGTCCATCGTTTATGGGGTTCATTCGCTCACTGCTCGGAGTCAGAACTCTGTACATTTTTGTTTTTGTGGTTGCTGTGATCGCGTTTTTCCTAATCATAACCAAAGAGGAACCTCTCACTGTTGGTACGCGGGACCACGCTGATCGTGCAAGCAGCAGCTCTACTTCTCAGGGTGAGAGCAAAGAGGCTCATCGATCTGGAGAGAAGGAAGACTAAACTCAGGTTTTGCTGGACTCTTAACTCTATATTGTTGCTTTACAACACTGGAAGGAGGGCTTTAGATGCGTAGAGATTTCGTAGGATAATATTAAGAGAATTGTTAAATTTTTATGTTCTTTTGCTTCCAATTTCCCAGATAAAAGGTTGCAGTGTATCGTAACATTTGGCGTGTTTGATAACAGTTATACATATGAGGGGATTGGTAATGAGGTGGGATTAGGATTGGGATTGGTAAAGAGGTGGGATTGATAATGAGGTAGGATTGATAATTTGCATGTTTGTTTTACACCGGATTAGGAGATAGGATTGTTATCTAACATGTTTGTTTTACATAGGATAGGATTGGACTATATGTATCAATTTCCATTTTTGCCCTTGTGCAAAACTAATATAGATAAATGGCTCTGCCATTATATATAATTATAAATTCATTATATAACTACAAATCAATAATTATTTTGGCCTTTGATTGCTCTCAATCAATATAGACCATTGGATCTAGGTATTGTGGTGAGAAGCAAAACACTAGATTATTTTTCCAACTACTTTGTAATCATCGTCATTTCTCTCCCTTCACAAAAATGAGAACCAGAGGAACCCCAACTTCTCTCTGCCTCTCTCTCCTCCCACCGTCAATCCGATCACGTCTCTCACCGATTTATCTCTCTCAAACTCAGATAGCAACAAATTCAACTCTATATCTATCATGGCAACCTCAATCCTCTGCAATTTCCATAGAAAAAGATGGGTTGGCTTCTCACCAGAGAAACCCATTTGGTTGTGGGTCTTGTTTAATCTAAACCTGCCCCCCTTTTGTTTTTGCTTCAAGTCATACCGCTGGAGGAGAAAACGGAGAAGACGATGACAATTATTTCATTTTGCTGTGCAAGAGGAGAAGACGATGTGGAGGAGAAAAAGGGAGGGCAGCAAGGTCTTTCCACCATCAAGCACTCCGGATGGGATTATCAGTAACGCCCCCCCCCCCCCCCCCCTCTCTCTCTCTCTCTCTCTCTCTCTCTCTCTCATTCACCGCTATAAAGCATACCAGCTGATTTTCGTGCTACAAACTATTATCCAAATTCACATGATCACCTGAGGCTCTCCCTTCTGTTTCGTAACCAAATATAATAGTTGTACTGTGATTAATCTTCTTCAAATATATTGTTCTTCTAGCTTGAAGGCCGATCTAGGGTAGCATCAATGGTTGAGGAAAAGATAGTCTGGTTTTCTATTTCATTCATGCTTTACATACGAGGCGCTGGCAACGCACCAACAAATGAATCTACGTCCTGGCATGGCGATTGCCTACGACATCGAGAGGAGCTAAGACAGCATAGACCATAGTTAATTTGAAATTTAGGCGCAGCCTTTTCCACAGTTATAGAAGCCTTTGCCGCAGATGGCCGCTTTGACATATTAGCCCGGATTACACTTTCAAAGCAATAGTTCATTGACCACCTCTGATCTTTTAAGAAGCCTTGTTACTACAGCTTGTTACTAAAGAAAGAATGCCATACTATCGAACTATAGGCGAGATGAAGCAAGCAAGGGAAGAGTTTCCGACAAAGCGATTGATCCAGTTGAGACCCATGCCAATTCCAAACACAGCTCGCCCTTACCACTTAATTTGCCCATACAACCTCATATCCCTTCAGCCTCACCCGTCGCTGGAACTGCACAGAACATTCGGTGTCGCTTCATTGAAGTTAAAGTCCGTGGGCAAACAAAGAACAATATCACCCGTATTCCAGAAGAGGGCCAAGAAAAGGGGTGGCTTGGCTTGCAAAAAGCTATGGCCGATCTAAAGTGAAGGAGCATAATTTTTTTTCGGATCGTGAAGTTTTTCAGGGTAAACAGCACCCTATTTGGTGGAGGTTGTAAGACCCTTATCTATTTAGTTACTCATAAAGAGAAAAAAATCCACATAATTAATGTATGAGAAATTTTTGGATTATATGATTGGTCTTTTTTTATATTTTTCGTAATTTGTTTCGTGCATTTTTTGTACTTAGCTTTATTTTCATATCTATATGGAATTCTTATGGAATAATTAGTCATAAATACACAATATTTTATCTATTTGAAGGGAAGGACAAGGAACTTTTGCCATAGAACATAAAGACAATGTTTGTAATTATGATTTAATAAAAGGATAAAACACACCCACTCTCCTTTTATTTTGGTCATAAATACCCTCACTCCTTCCCTAAAAGTGACTCTCTAATTTGCGGCAAGGAGGAGGAGAAAGAGACCGGCCCTGAACACGGAGGACCACGTCAGCGGCACCACCGCCATTGAGGATAAAATCCGGTGGCGCCAAGGGCGTGAATCTTCCTTGTCGTTTTCAGCCCAATCTATACATATGCCTACTACCTCTAATCTAATTTAAGCAAAACCAGATTTAGATTTCTCACAACAGAATTGAACTCCAATCCCACCTACTCCAACTATTTAGTTCGTATACACAGAATCTACAGATATGGAAGTGCAAGTAGTATTCAACGCTTGATTTGAGAAAAAAGTTCCACAGATTCATGGATTCAACTCTCCATTGTGGATTTCTATAATCGGGTGGGTAAAGGTTGGTGGCGGTGATGGGCGGCGGCGGCACGTGGTGGTGGGTGGGCTTAAAGGGCACAAAAAGGTGATTTTGTGTCTGGTGGTGGTGGCGGATTTGGTGTGTGGTGTGATTTGGGTTCTCTACTTTTAAATGTAGGATTTGTACTGTTTGATGTACGTACTAGATTCATAATCAGGAGTTTTAAACCATGTGTTGGCTTGGGAAGAATCAATAAAAGTCCCCAATCCGTTGTCCAATACATCCACCTTCCCATGTACAGTCTAAATTCTAAAAATGTACATTCTAAATTTTTAAAATATACATTCAAATTCTAAAATGTACAGTCTAAATTCTAAAATGTACAGTCTAAACTTTAGGGTACCCTAAAATCCTATGTACAGTCTAAATTCTAAAAATGTACAGTCTAAATTCTAAAATGTACAGTTTAAACTTTAGGGTATCCTATGACTAGGGTACCCTAAACTTTAGGATACCCTAAAGTCCTATGTACAGTCTAAATTCTAAAAATTTACATTCTAAATTCTAAAATGTACAGTCTAAATTCTAAAATGTACAGTCTAAACTTTAGGGTACCTTATGACTAACTTTAGGGTACCATAAAATCCTAGGATACCCTATGAAAGTGCCCAAACCACTAAAAACCCAATTTTGGGGAGGGTATTTTAAATATTAGTGACATTTAACTAGATTTGCATGAGGGTATTTTAGTAATCATGCATCACCCTCGTCTTTATGTTTGATTGTAAAAGTTCTTTGTCCTTCCCTTTAAAATTGTCAAATATTTTGGATTTTTGGCTAAGTAGCCGTTCTTTTATTAAGGAAAAAAAAAACCAAAGAAGAAAAAACACTGCAGAAATAAATGAATGAATGAATTTAGACTTTCGCTTGTTCTGTAAGAACCTACTTGTAAATGTTGTGGCCCACATGATATAAAGAAGAGTGAACTGGCTTAGATCTAGTCAGAGAGGTGAATGCATGATATGGGTCATGATACCTCATTTAGTCTCACCATGATGGGTGGGTGAGATGTTACTGTATATGAGGAATGGTCCTCTCTCCGCTCAATCAAGCTTTTCAACTTCAGAATTTTTCCATCTCTAAAGTTTGTCTGAGTATTAAGGAAAAAGAGCAAGGAGAGAGAAAACCACTTCCTTTTGGGTAATCACCCTGTAAAGAAAATCAGGAGCAATCTTCCGGGTGTCTTTAATTTAACAGTTGGATCACCACCTAGCTTATCGGCATGGATCAAGGTTGGTAAATCCTATTTATGTATATGATGAATTCTGCATAATGTTTAATTTGTGAAAATACATGATGTTCTAGATCCTGAAATTTAAGTTTACATGTGGTATCAGAGTATAGTTAGAACTATCATGCTTTTTCCCTAAAGATAGTAGTAAAGGAAAAGAAAAAAATGATAGATTCCATACCGGACTAGAAAGTGGAAAGGCTTATGGAAATCAGGAGAAGAATAATACTGATTGATTGAAATCTACTGTTGAAGGAGTAGAAATCGTAAGCTTATAGTTTCTGCTATGATCAGTTAGAACTCCACTGCTTTTGTTGTGAATCCGGCAATTTTTTCCTCGACTATATCAATAATAAAAAAAAAAATTGAGATGATAATGGTGTATCTCTCTCGGTGGTGTGTATGGGTCTTTGTTTCCTTACTTTTGCATGTTGTAGAACTTTTGTGAAGCTTCAGTAGGCTATAAAGCATCTATAGATCTCGAAAAGGACAAGGACAATAGATTTAAAAAAAAAATATAGACCATTAAAGACTCTTTTAAACCCATAAATGTTTACATGTTTTGGATCAAGACTTGATACGTGGCCTTGTAAGAATAAATGACTGATATGAGTCACTTATAAGAGTGGTTTGCTGGCCTCGGTACTGTTAATAATAATAAAAATGGTCACTGAAAGTGGTTGGTCCTCGACCAGTATAAGGTGTAATTGCTCCTTGGACTTCGCATTACATAATGTGAGTTTTTTTTTTACTGTTTATTTAAAGAATGGTGTAAAAGTCATTATTTAGATTTGTAATCTATATTATGATACAGTTGGTAGTTGCCAAAGTAACCCGTCCGGAGTGTCCCATAGATTGACAATCAATAATAAAATTTTATTACTAACTCCTTAGTATTAAAATTAATGGCTTTTACAAATCGCAATTTTCTAGTCACAACGATATTAGACTGGCCCAAAGGTGCACCACTTCTGAGTGACTATTAAATTGGAATAGGATAATTAGTGAGTATACATAATTAAGATTGGACTTAATTCTCAAAGGTAACGGTCCTACTTGATTATGAATATTCACCAATTAGTCCTATTGGTGAAAAAAGGAGTCACCATAAGTGTTAATAGTATGCCATTAGATTATTCCCAAAGGTAGATCACGGTGTACTATTATTTATTGTGTTTAGCATAATTATTGGTATAACTCAAAGCACTAATGTAATGAGCATGAATTATGTATTGCAGCCTCAGTTTCCGTTTCGCTACACTCTCATGCTTCGTCTGTTCCACTACTGACCGGAATGAATTTTTCGGATTGGAAGGAAAGGGTGGAATTTCACTTGGGTGTGTTGGATCTTGATTTGACACTTGTATCTGACAAACCTGCTGGCCTAACTGATTCAAGCAGTAAGGTCCCTACTATTACTGATCCAAGTAGTAAGACCCCTGCTGCTAAAGATTCCAGCACTGAAGCTGTCAGATCTATGCATGAAGCGTGGAATAGATCCAACAGGCTTTGCCTTATGTTCATGAAAATGACAGTAGCAAGCAACATCAAAGCTACCCTACCTACTACTGAAAATGCAAAGGAATTTCTGAAAAATCTTGAAGCACGTTTCAAAACAGCTGACAAGGCCCTCGGAGGGACGTTCATGGCTAAACTCACCACAATGAAATTTGATGGAACTCGAGGAATGCATGACCATGTCCTAGAAATGTCTAACTTGGCAGCTCAACTGAGGAATTTAGGAATGATTGTGGATGAGTTCTTTCTTGTCCAATTTGTCCTAAATTCTTTAACCTTGTCTCCTGAGTATGAGCCTTTTCATATAAATTATAACTCCATGAAAGACAAATGGAATATGAATGAATTGGCTAGTAAGCTTGTTCAGGAAGAGACAAGGCTGAAGCAAATTAAAAATCACTCACTTCATTTTGCTAGTCATGAAATCAAGAAGAATGGAAGAAAGCCTCAAAAGGGCATAAAGAAAGCACCAATTAAGGCAATTAAGGCTGTTGAGTCTGCTAGCAGTTCTAGAACTCATAAGAAGGGAAAAGGCAGTGATAAGTGTCATTTTTGCAGAAAATCAGGACACTATCAGAAAGACTGTCAGAAACGCATGGCTTGGTTTGAAAAGAAAGGTATAAATTTCATTTATGTATGATTCGAATCAAACCTAACTGAAGTTCCTTCTTATACTTGGTGGCTTGATTCTGGTGCTACTACTCATGTTTCTAATACGATGCAGGGATTCCTTACAATCCAGAACATTAGTCCAAATGAAAACTTTTTGTTCATGGGAAACCGAAATAAAGCTCCTGTTGAAGGTGTTGGAACCTACCATTTATTTTTGGACTCCGGATGTCATCTTGATTTACTCCAGACCCTTTATGTTCCTTCTATTTCAAGAAATTTGGTTTCATTGTCAAAACTTGATCTTGATGGGTTTTCTTTTGATTTCGGAAATAAATGTTTCAGTCTGTTTAAGAATAAATCCTTTGTTGGTTCTGGTGTTCTTTATGATGGCTTATACAAATTGAAACTTGATGGTCATTTTGCTGAAACTATTCTCAATCTGCATCATAATGTTGGCATTAAGCGTAGCCTAATGAATGAAAATTCTTCCAACTTGTGGCATAAAAGGCTGGGACATATTTCCAGGGAAAGGATAGAAAGATTAGTAAAGGATGGGATTCTTGAGAATCTAGATTTTACTGATCTTGATGTATGTGTGGATTGCATTAAGGGAAAGCAAACCAAACATACTAAGAAAGGAGCCACAAGAAGTACTGGTCTTCTTGAAATGATCCATACATACATTTGTGGTCCTTTTGACGCTCCATCTATTGGTGGAGAAACCTATTTTATCACCTTTATAGATGACTTTTCACGTTACGGTTATATTTATCTATTGCATGAAAAATCTCAGGCATTGAACGCCCTTGAGGTGTACATTATTGAGGTAGAAAGGAAATTAGAAAGAAAGGTGAAAATCATCAGGTCTGATAGAGGTGGTGAATATTATGGACGGTATGATGAGTCAGGGCAACGCCCAAGGCCATTTGCTAAATTCCTTGAAAAGCGTGGCATATGTGCACAATACACTATGCCAGGTACGCCACAACAGAATGGTGTAGCTGAAAGGCGTAATCGTACTCTAATGGACATGGTTAGGACAACAGAATGGTGTAGCTGAAAGGCATAATCGTACTCTAATGGACATGGTTAGGAGTATGTTAAGTGATTCTAATGTACCTATTATGTTGTGGATGTATGCGCTTAAAACCGCTGTGTATATTTTAAATCGGGTTCCTAGTAAGGCAGTTCCAAAGACTCCTTTTGAACTGTGGACAGGAAGGAAATCGAGTTTAAAACACCTACATGTTTGGGGTGGGGTTGTCCAGCGGAAGCGAGAATATATAATCCACATGAAAAGAAATTGGATTCAAGAACAATCAGTGGTTACTTTATTGGTTACCCTGAAAAATCCAAAGGGTACAGGTTTTACCGTCCTAATCATAGTACGAGAATTGTAGAAACCGGAAATGCCAAATTCATTGAAAATGGTGAAATCAGTGGGAGCACTAAACCACGAGAGGTTGTTCTTCAAGAATTTCCCTGACCCATAACTTCGAAAGAAATTGTTGTTCCTTCAGTTGCTGAACAACAAATAAATGATGAACCACTCCATAATGAGATTATTCCCAATGAAGAATTTGTAGAACAATCACAAGAAATAGCATTACGGAAATCTCAAAGAGAAAAGAGATTAGCTATTTCAGATGATTATGTGATTTATCTACAAGAATCTGACATAGGGATTAGTAAAGATCCGGTCTCATTTAAAGAAGCCATAAATAGCATTGATTCTAGTAAAAGGATTGATGCCATGAATGATGAGTTAAAATCAATGGAACAGAATGAAGTCTGGGATCTCGTCAAGTTGCCTGAAGGATGCAAGAAAGTTGGTTGCAAATGGGTCTTTAAGACCAAACGTGACTCTAAAGGCAATATTGAACGACATAAAGCCAGACTTGTTGCCAAAGGTTTTACTCAGAAAGAAGG
>JAXBDA010000143.1:0-113881 GCA_036023075.1 Gaultheria prostrata | reverse complement strand
TTTGGCTATGGAGTTCTAGAGAGAGAAAAGTGGGTTTCACACACACACCACACCACACTACAAATCCGGATTACAAGCCTTCTCCCACCTTCTCATACATCATCAAAGCTCCAAACATTCACCTCAATGCCACCCCGTGGCCTACTCTCCGGTCATCTTCTCCGTTTTCGATTTTTCGCCAAAAATTCCATTTTCATGCTTTTACTACGGATGAGAGGTAGATTAACTTTTACCCACCTTCCTTATGTGTATTTTAGTCTATAGTTGATGTTTGGAATGTTTAAAGTTGGGGGGAAATAGCCCCATGCATCAAAACAAGTTTTTTAGAAAAATGTGGTTCGGACCAAATTTCCGTCCATACCACGTACCTCTTTTTACAGCCACTTTACTCATCGTTATGTTCGTTTTTAGGATTAGGTTGCTTCATGAAAGTTGTAGAAGACGTCGATTACTTCGATTTCGATATAAGAATCACCCAAAACGGTTTAGAAATGACCCCAATATCCTTGCCCGAAATTCTGTTGAAATTCTGGAAAAATGGAAATTTCCAGACAGCTCTCTGCCCCTCTGTAAATCTTCATTTTTCTCTTTGTTCCAATCGTTTTTAAGTTTACATTTCTTCACCAACGTTGTAGAGGGTTTGAAGCTCTTGAATTAGATACAAGAATCATCCAAATCAGTTGAGTTTTGAGTGAGTTATAGCCATCCAAAGTTCAACAAAATTCTCAGAGTTTTAAAGTATAATTTCGTGAAACTTGGCGTGCGTACGTGTGGATCATTTACGAAACCTATTTTTATCAACTAAACGTCACTACTGGAAATTTAGGAGTGTAACGAAATGACCAAAATGCCCTCCGGGTGTAAAATGACTATTTTGCCCTTGTGTGTGTAAATTGCATAATGTGTAGTTTTGTACTTCGAAGAAAATCAAGGAATTACATTTTATGACAAGTTAGGACTTTATGAACTTAAATAAATTATTTTACGTATTTACTCTTGTTGGTGGCAAAATTACATTTTTGTCCTTGCATTATGATTATTTACAAAAGACCCCCAGAGTTTGTAAAATTACACTAAGGACCCTAGAGTCGTGGAATTATGTTGGACACCCTTGTACTTACTTATAACGACGTTGGTGACTCTCACTTTCTTTAAATTATGTTTTGACCCCAAAAGTTTAATGAAATCAGCTATGTGTTTAATTTCTGCTTTACGATTTATTTCCTGCTTATTCCTTTAGTTACTGCTTTTCAATTATATATGTTGTACTTGTATGTTAAGCAAGGGTTGGTGGGTAAAAGTTAGCTATTGAGTGATTTATCGCTCACGGTGTTACACTTTGTGTGACCCTGGTATAATACCATGATGTTTCTTCGCGACTCGGACGTATTATGCCAGACTACGACCACACAGGTACTATTGGAGTCGAGGGAGACGGTTATTACGGAGCCGAGGATTTTCCGGCAGACCAGGCTCAGGAGGAGCAGTGGAATTCAGAATTAAACCTTAATCTTTAGAACCCACCCCTTTATTTTTAAGGTTGGATCTGTAATATTAATTTCTCAAACCATACTAAGTATTTTTTGTAATGGGTTGCACTTCACGTTTTCCAATGTGTACTCTGATGGAAACTCTTTTTTATTAAATTAATCCTAATTAGTTATCTTAATTAAAGCTCCCGAAAATCCGGGTCGTTACAATTTTGTCTCGAAAAGAGTGAGGTAACAATGATTTTGTCAGTTTGTGTGTTAACCTATGCCGTCGAATTTTTTTTTTTGTCACTTTTC
Organism: Gaultheria prostrata; assembly: GCA_036023075.1. NCBI lineage: Eukaryota > Viridiplantae > Streptophyta > Magnoliopsida > Ericales > Ericaceae > Gaultheria > Gaultheria prostrata. The sequence continues at coordinate 112,094 of JAXBDA010000143.1, read as the reverse complement.
ATTTGACGGATTAATAGAGCCAAATTATACTAACGCCCGTCTTTTAAAATCATCTTTTAAATAAATGCAGATAAGCCAACCAGTTGAAAGGTGAAAATCATATGAGTCTTCTCGTGAACGCATCAAATGGTCCTCCTCCTAGCTGCTTCTAACTATTTTTCATATGCATTGGTTCTCTACGATCGACCTAAATGAACTAATCTCATCCCGTTTAGATGCCGGGATGGTTCCTCATAGTAAAATAACAAATGCATATCAATTTGGCAACATTGTCGAATCAGTTGTGGTCCCAAGCTTGTCACCCACCCACCGTTTTTATTTATTTATTGTTAACGGTTGTCACCCACCCCTTGACCTCTTTATTCTTAAACAAACCGAAAATCGAAAACAAATCTGAAAGAAAAGGATTAAAAAGATTCGACCATGGGTACCGATGAAGCTTGCTGACACTGAATACATATGTTTTTGTGGGTCCCACTACGGAGTTTTACAAAATTAATTCAAACTATTTATTAAATTCAAGATAATTTTTCAAGTAACGTTACAAAACTTAGCTCAAATTGTTTTTAAAATGAATATTTAAAAAAAAAAATTAATTAATAAACAACTTAGATAAATCATGTAGGACCCATGAGTGAACCTTACGAAGAATTGGTATTCTAGTGGTACACGCTTCATTAGTACCCATAGTTTTATGTAGGGTCTTGTTAACTTCCACCACCAATTGGTGGAGGGTAATATGTAGTATAAATGACAAATTAGTTCAGATGTTAATATACTTTTACCGATATTAATACATTTTTCTCGAATATTGATACACTTTCTACTTCCTGCCGGTAGGGCTGGGCACCGTGTCGGGTTAAATCGTATCCGTGTCGTGTCAATTCGGCTTCAGGTCAATACATGTCAACCCGAGAAAGATCTATTTATCTAAACGTATCGAAAATCATAAACCTAACCCGACCTGAAATTACCCATGTCAACCCAAATACGACATGAATTGACACGATTACACAATACCCGTGTCCTTTTCGTGTCGGGTTCGAGTTGACACAACTTGAATTGACACGTCCAGAGCGGTTAACCGTGTCATTTTCGGGTTGGATTCGGGTTCATATGTCGACACGAATAGATAAAAACAGGTTAGCCGTGTCATTTTCGGGTTATGCAGGTTGAACACGAACCTGACATATTTAGCAATTGTGTTCTCGAGCTGTGTCATATATATGTGTTTCGTGTCAAAAGTAGTCAACCATAACCTACTAATTCCATATTGTGTTTGAGTCGTGTTATGACTGTTATTATATCGTATCATAAATTACCACCTCTACTAAGGCGGAGGTTAGCACTTTTCTTTTGTATCGAAAAGATGCTCCTAAAAAGACCGTTTGCCGTTAAGCTTTCGTGTCCGAAACGTCCCCAACAACTTTGGAGTTCACGTAATTGCGGGACCTACCCTCCACGTTTCGGTAAACGCTTTTCCACTTTTCTCAACATAATCTATGCGGATCTGCGTATAATTTCTTCCACTATGTGGATTTATATTAAAAAATATTACTTCCGTCCTATTTAAGATATGTAAGATTTGAATAAAAAAATTAAGTATATTTGTTCATAATTTTTTAAATTTTTTTATATTAAATTAAAAAATTAATTGAGATCTTTAATTTAGTGCGAAAAAATTTTAAAAATATATAACGATACATTATTTTTATTTAAAAATTACATATTTTCTCGTACAAGACCCTCAAAATAAGACGGATGGACTAAGGTTTGTTTGTGGCGTTAACATTAAGCTGTGAAAAAGTCTGCTCTTTTTGTCTACAACGCAAAAGGGGAAGGGAAAAAAAAAAAACCGACGACCAACCAACAAGATTTGGTCGGTTTTCCTTCCATTCAAGCAAACCCCAAAGCCACAAATATATTCATTCCAAAAACAAAAGCTTTTCAATTTTTCCCCACAGTTCCTCTCTTGGTTTTCTTGGACGTTTCTTGAAGAGGATTCTGTTTCCCAGATAAGTTCCCTCACCAAATTCCCTGAATTTTTCCTGTTTTGAATCTTATGATACAAAAAAAGGAAGATTTGGGTGTGCAAAAATAGGTTTTTTTTTGTTGCTGAATTAGGTGCAATTTTTCTCTTTCTCTGAATTGGGATTTGTTTTTTGTCCTGGGTTCGCATCAACAAATCCTAATTCGGAGGTAACGTGATATTCTTCGTTTCTTTGTGGTTTTGGTTTTCTCTTGTGTTTTGGGTGTGCATATTCTGTGAAATTGAACAGAACCCATTTGAGCTTGGGTCTAGAAGATAATGTCTTGAGCTCTTTCGGGCCGAAGTTTTACCCCTGAGTCGAGGTTTATGTAGACTAGATTGCTGGGTTTTAGAGGAGATTTTATCTGCAATATATTGCAACTTTGTGGTTAATAGAGGTTTGAGTTAGTGATTCTGATCCATTTGGAGGTTTTATGTTGAATTAGAGTAGGGGTTGTTTTATGCTTATTGGATCCGGTTAGGGTTTCGTTTCGAAGTATAGATTTGGATATCCAAGTTTGGACCTTTTGTGATTTGGATTGTTGGGTTCATGATGGGAAAGCAAACTGGGAAGAAGAACAAACAGTTGGCAACAAAATCAGGTGAATCAAGTGGGAAGGAAAGTAAAGTTGGGGAGAATAGCCCGAAAGTGTATGATAAAGACACGGCCGTATTCATTTCAATGTCAAGGGAATTGAAGGATGAGGGGAATAAGTTGTTTCAGAAAAGGGACTACGAAGGAGCTATGTTAAAATATGAGAAAGCAATCAAGTTGCTGCCGAGGAACCACATAGATGTATCGTATCTTAGGAGTAACATGGCTGAAAGCTATATGCAAATGGGCCTTGGTGAGTACCCTAGGGCAATCCATGAGTGCAATTTAGCTCTTGAAGTTACACCCAAGTACAGTAAAGCGCTATTGAAGAGAGCTAGATGTTACGAGGCTTTGAATAGGCTTGATTTTGCAACGAGGGATGTAAATACGGTTTTGAAAATGGAACCGAATAATGTCATGGCAACAGAGATTGCGGAAAGGGTGAGGACAGTAATTGAGAAGAAAGGAATCAAAACAAATGACATACCAATTGATTCGGTTGTGGAATATGTTGAACCACCTTGTGCTTCACCAGCGCCAAAAGTATTGAAAGAGAAGCCGCGAAAGAAGAAGGGCAAGATAGTTGAAGAGGTTGAGGTGGAGAAGGTAGAAAAGGGAACTGATGAAAAAATTGCTAGGGAAAATGTTGAGGAGCAGAATGGAGATGACAGGACCCAAGAAAGGAAAGATGAGGAAAATGTTGAGGAGAAAAAGGCTGAAGACAAATTGGTGGTGGAGGAAAAGATAAGTAATGGAATAGGAGAAGAGTCTACAAGGAATGTTAAATTGGTGTTTGGGGAGGATATAAGATGGGCACAGTTGCCTTTCAGTTGCAGCATTTTACAACTTAGGGAGGTGATATGTGAACGTTTTCCAAGTTTAAATGCCGTTCTTATCAAATACAGGGACCCAGAGGGTGATTTGGTCACAATCACCACTAATGAAGAATTGAGGTGGGCTGAAGCATCTGCTGAACTACACGGTTCCCTCCGACTCTATATAGTTGAAGTTAATCCAGATCAAGATCCATTCTATGGAAAGGTTAGTACAAAGCATAGGAGTTTGAATGGCGGTGGGATCATAGGTAATGGCAAGAGAACAGAAATGGGGCCGACTTGTATAGATGACTGGATTATTCAATTTGCTCAAGTTTTCAAAAACCATGTTGGATTCAATTCTGACGGGTATTTGGATCTTCACGAGCTAGGGATGAAGCTGTACTCTGAGGCGATGGAGGAGACAGTCACAAGTGAAGAAGCCCAAGACCTTTTCCACACTGCAGCAGAGAAATTTCAGGAAATGGCGGCTTTGGCCTTGTTCAATTGTGGAAATGCCCACATGTCGAGTGCTAGGAAAAAGGTGTACTTTTCTGAAGATGCTTCAAGAAAATCTATACTTGCACAAGTCGAAACAGCATATGATTGGGCACAAAAGGAGTACTTGGAAGCAGGAAAGAAGTACGAAGAAGCACTTAGAATTAAACCGGATTTTTATGAAGGTGTTTTAGCTCTGGGGCAACAGCAGTTCGAACAGGCAAAGCTTTCTTGGTATTATGCAGTCGGAACCAATGTTGATTTGGAAAATTGGCCAAGTACAGAAGAGGTTCTTCAGCTATATAACAATGCGGAGGACAATATGGAGAGGGGAATGCAAATGTGGGAGGAAGAGGAGGGGTTGCGTTTGAAAGAACTTTCAAAGACAAACAAGGTTAAAACCCTGATGCAAGATTTTGGTTTGGAGGGATTATATAAAGATGTATCGGCAGAAGAAGCTGCGGGACAGGCTGCAAACATGAGGTCCCAGATAAATGTTTTGTGGGGTACCATGTTGTATGAACGGTCAATTATGGAGTTCAAGTTAGGGCTTCCGGTCTGGCAAGAGTGTTTGGAGGTTGCCGTTGAGAAGTTTGAACTTGCCGGTGCTTCGCCAACAGATATAGCTGTTATGGTAAAGAACCATTGCTCCAATAATACTGCACTTGAAGGTAATCTACAAATCTATACAACTTCTATTTGGGTGGCATTTTCTAAACGCCCTGATATATGATACTCCCTCCATCCTATATTGTTTGCCCATCTAAAAAGTCATGCCTTTAGATGGATCAACAAATAATGTGCTTCGGTGAACATGTTTTGAGTTTTATTCCACCGATTTTTAAAAAAAAACTATTCACGATCACGAAGATACATTATTTATTGATCCACAAAGAAAGTGCCCTTCCATCCACTTTTGCCATATTGACTAATGATAGCTACTCGGAGAGAAAGTCAAACCTAGATAGACGGATAGGAACTATAAAAAGGAGAGCTTATGGAGGGAGTATCATATACGTATGATATTTGCTCAGTTAGCTGCATCTTGTCTTTCTTTAGTTACTGCAAACTATCTCTGACTCTGATAGTTCTTACTGTAATTGTAGGCTTGGTGTTCAATATTGATGAGATAGTACAGGCGTGGAATGAGATGTATGAAGCTAAAAGGTGGAAGAGTGACGTTCCTTCTTTTCGATTAGAACCATTACTCCGAAGACGAGTTTCAAAACTTTATCATGCCCTGGAGCATGCTTGATTTTCTCTGATGTTGATTTGATTTCTAAAGAAACAGGAGACATACACTAATGCTGGTGCATTGCCCCTATCTGAACTCCCATCGTACTATTGGGTAAGTGAGACGTGCTGTTATCATTGCATTATTATTTCCTACAATTCCAGTTTTTTTAGTTTTGAAATCGCTTCTTTAATGGCTCCAACCCATAGTTATAAGCCGGTGCTTCAGAAATGTCGTGATATGCACCACTGCTTCAGCAGATTTCAGTTGCACTAACTCCCTAACAGACCATTTTCCATGATCTTCACGGTGTTTCTGGATGTGGTGCCTATAAAATGGTCATGTTAGTTGTCAAGTAGTGTTTGTTCTTTGGTTAACTTCTTGCTCTTAAAATGTGGTTGAAATTAGGTTTTTTGCTTGGCCGGTCTTCTAAATACGGAGCTCTGTACATTTTGGCTTTAACAAATAAACTAGCGGAACACCTCTTATTTTTTGATTTTTTTTGGAATTTTGATGCAGGTTTGAACTTCGCCGTTACGTGTATATACAAAGAAGGGCCTTTTACCAGCTTACTTTTACTCTATTCCCATTTTTGGATTTCAGGATGAAGTAGCAGGAATTTCCTCGGTTTTTTATTAGTTCCTGCTCCTATCAACTTCTCCTCCCCATGCATATCAGTGTCACGTTGTAATTCTCCCTTTTTTCTTTTTGGCTTTTGTTTCTTTATTTTCATCCTTATGGTTAGGAAACTCAAGAATTTTAATTTTTTATTTGCCATTTCAGGTTTGTAATTTAATTTTTGATGTAAGCTTTCTGTTGTTGTAACTTTCTATACACAATGGATTCATTTGTAAAGGAAGATGTATCCTCAATTTGGAATTCCTTCATGACTATTTGATTGGCCTCATTAAACATGTTATTTGATTGAAAACCGCAGCCAGCATTTGAATGCAACATTATAAAACATGCCAAAAACCACATGCATAATTGCGTCGGTTCGCGTAAAAATAAAGTAAGAATACCATGTTGAATACGGAAGTGAGCTATCATATTCATTCAAGTTTCAATAATAATACTACCATTGTGACTGTTTCAGATTAGATGGGATGGTTACTTGGTCCTCTGAATGTATGTACCAAATTCACAAAACAAAATGAACGAACTTCCTTTTCATTCCATATATATGACAAACCGACTCGGTTACAGAATCACAAAAGTGAAAACTAACAATAATCAATTGAATTACATAAGCTAAACCAAGCGTGTATGATACTGAACAGTTACAAAACGATGCAATATCTCAATTACAGCAGTTCATAATGTTTCATCACGAAGCTACAACAGAACGAGTGCTATTTCGTGCCAATCCAAGCCCCAATCCTAAAGGAACCGCCTCAGATTTTCCATGATTACATTGCGAAGAATGGACGTGACCCTGATGGGTTTTCGTGTTCTTGTTCACGTTCACGTTCACAACATGGCTGTTATTTCCGTTGGTTGGATGATGAGAATGACCAAACCCGTTTTGAGGGGCTGAGTTTCTAGTCATATGTACCATTCCAATCCCCTCCGATTGAACCGACTCTTCACCACATTCTCTGTCTTCGTTGTAACCGTTGATCAAGAAATCTGAACAGTTCTTCTTGCACCCGTGATCATAGGGATTTCTGAACCTACCACCAGGTCCTTTAAGGTAGCTATAGCGCATTACATTCGTCATCTCGTTGGTGGTGATATTGCGTGATATCTGTGTATTTGTTGTCATCAAAACAAGAGAAAAACAATTGATTAACCAAAATACGTAAAGCAGCAGTGAGCGGAACAGATATGCTTGAACGAAAAATTCAGAAGCAACAAACAAGAAGATACAAGGAAAGCGGGACAAGAAGTCCTCCAAAAAGATAACGGAATCCCCTTAAAAGGAGAAGAAAACCATTCGCAAAAGGATGACAAATAATACACACCATCCAATAGAGAACCAACATCATCAAAATTGTCCTCAAAAACTAAACTTTGCTCCAACCAAATAAGAGAAATAACCCACAAACATAAACATAACCCAAGATCATAAAGCCTTATCTTTCCTGTTAGTTCTGAAACCTCAAAAGTTGATGACAACCATTTGGTAAAAAGAAGCCTAGTTTGAATGCTGAATAAAAAGAATTGCAGACGTACTTGGGAAGCTTGCATACAAGTCAAGGTTGCCACACCAGAGAAGAGGAAAAAATCCACAATCAGAAATGAAATAGCACCAATATGCTGATTACCAGCATGTTTCAACCATGCTCCAAAATAAGATGGGGCAGTCGGATCAGTCAAAACTCCTGCAATGTAAATTGAAAAAGAAAAGAAAAACTTATGTAAGCAGGTAAAACAATCCAAAAGAGAGACAATTGATAAACAAAATTCAGACAAGCAGACTATAAAAAATGACCTGAATGTTACCAACAAAGAAAAATACACTCACTTGTAAGCGTGACTGCACCAGTAATCAGCATTGCAGAAACTTCTAGAATGAGAAACAAGAAGAAATCCCATTTGTTTTTCTGTATCACAAGTTAATATACAGACCAACATTAGAAGGAAACTATTTTCTTTTTACATTACAGAAAGAAATTAATAAAGATACGCGGAAAAAACATATTGACATGAAATATGTCATGAATGTAGGGAAAACCAGTAGGCCTGGGAACAAATATTATACGTTATAGGCCATCTTAGAAAACCTGATTTCCTAAACAAAGCCAATGGATGAAGATGTACATCCTAAAGAGAATTTGTTTTTATTTTCACAAACGGCAATGCCACAAAAGTATCCAGTTAAAGATGTAGCCATGCGCTCATGTAGCTATCGATAAAGCCAAACTGCAGGAAAATTTCAAAAATGATGGTACAGATCATTCAGTCGAGCCTCACAATCCTTGATGCCTAAAAAAAATGCAGTAATCTAAGACTTCTTCTGTAAGCACAAACTCAGGCGAAAATGTAGATCCAATATACAACCTTTCCAACGCAGTTAGACACCCAAGGGCAATGATGGTCAAATTGTTCTACACAACGATCACAGGTGGAGCAGTGTTTTGCACGAAGAGGCCTGACTATCTGATAGGGCAAAGATGGTAATGCGTTAGAAAGTAGTTAACACAGCAAACAATAACTGTATAGAACAAGAAAGCCAAAAAAACACAGGAAGTTGACGGTACCTTGCACGTTGCACAGAGCTGAGACCAATTCCCAGCCAGCAAAGCAGGATTATCTATCTCAATCTTCAACAACGGTTCCTACAGAGGATACAAATATAAAGAAACAGAACATAACCTCTAAAGTATGCGTGATATCAAAGAATATCTGATTAAGCTAGACAGAAAATAACATGAAAATGAGAAAACTGAGTGAATAATGAAACTAATCTAGGAAATAGAGGGAACTGAAAATCGAAAGAACTTACATCATCTTTCATGTTCTGCATATCAGGAACATTCATTCTGATGAAACCCGGATCTTTGCTATAAACAAACAAAAAGATAACCATAAGCAATTTTAGAACAATAAAGAAAGCATACTCACACATTACACTCAGATTGTGACCTATAGCAACACAGAGTGATTATCAAAGAATGGGAAAAACATATATGTATATAGATAAGAATGACGTGATCGATATATTCAAACAGAGAGTGCTTCTTCCATCATCGATAGAACACAAGCTGTCAAACTGACATTAAAATGGTGTGATGGCCCTCACTATCAGTCTGAGAAACAAATGTAGGCATGAAATGCTAACATTAGTGGCAACCATGTAATGGTATAGTTGCTAATACTGCGGTTTCTTTCCTAAGCCAAATTATACAGAGCACAAATGGAGGAAGATGCTTCAAGAATGTAAGAGCAATACTACGAAAAGATGACATCAGAAGTGAATGCTGAGTACAGCTGATACAGAAGTGAATGCTGAGTACAGCCGATACAGCTAATATATTGCAGTTATCCTGGAAAAGATCAATGTGCAATAATCTGAATAGGAAGAACATTTGAAAGAAGGTCCCAGGGGTAATATGAAGATTCCTTATGTAGCACAGCAAGAGGTCAATTTTGGCATGAAAAACTGAACAGGAAACAATGAGAACAAGGAAAAATATCCCATATCAGATGAAGTCCATTGCAATCATGAATGAATATTGAAGACAAACAATCCTGGAAAGGAAAAAAGAATTAATTTTGCAAATCAAACAATTCGGAAACATCAAAACTGTTACTGCGCTACCACATTCAATTTTAAGCAACGACAGATTGCACAGATTGCAGGCAAAGCAATTTCCACAGTCCTAGTATATAACAAATATGATTTTACAAATTACGATCCGACTATAATATATATTAAATAAGCTGTTCAAAGAAATGGGTGGACAGATAGCTACAGTTGACACTTCCGAGTTGTTGGAAAGAGAACATTGTATAGTCGTGTCTTACACTTCTTGACTTGACATTTTCGATAAGTTGTCTAAACTTGACTTCTATGGTAAGAATGATGCCGCACATGTAGGACCATTTCTCAGTTCATGTACACCAACGCAGAAATCCCATTAAAGTTGCTCAAAATTCATAAGAAAAAAGAAAAGAACAAAACAGAAGGTGACACAAAAGCAAATGTTTGCTAAGAACATAGTTTCTTCAAGCAACAAAGAGTTGGTCATTCAAAATGTTACTTCAAAATCTCTCATGCTGCCGAAAGGTTTATAGAGCATACCTGGTACATCTGTAAAACATAACCAGTCCAGCAGATGCTAGTAAAAAACCCAACCATGCAATAAAAGCAAAACCGGCATTTAATCTCGGCAAATTGGGTGCTGCAGCAAGAGGAGAAATGCATAATTGTTAGTATAAAAGCACAAATAAAAGTATGCTGGCTCAAGACAAAAAGCAAAGATCACTATAGATACCCATGATGACTGCATTAATATAGGTCACAAGTAGCAGGAAGATTGTAAACCAAAGAAGTGGCGCCAATCCTAATTTTGAAAGACGACCGAGGCGACTATTGCCATCACAACGTTTGTCAAGTAATCTCCTAGCATTTCCCTGCATAATAAATGCAGGAAGCGCATTAGACACCGAGGACGAGTAATTGAAGTTTATAGCATGACCACGAATCATATTAACCTCGAAAAGTTATCTCACACCAAAGTCGAATATCACGTGTACACAAGTACCAAACAGTAAGCCACCAAGGAAGATTCTTTAACAAGAACGAACTGCAAACTGATAGTTAGGTCGATAGTCTATTTCCAATAATCACTGAAGTCCACTGCTAAAAACTCAATACTTCTTAGGGTATTTCATTTCAAATGGAAACCCCAACAAAATATGAATATTGGAGATCCTCCAATTTCTTGACATTAAGCAACAATACTGATAACAGTAAATGGGTTTAAGACCCTATCATATCTGGTGAACTGTGATAACCAGGAGCTGAGATCAGAGAGAGAAGGGATTTTTTACGCAACAGTCTGAAGGCCCAGAGCCTAATCATTGCCTATCATACTTTTGGAGGCTCCCACCACGAGCCTAATCACCTCCAAACGCCGAGAGTATGCATTTGGGAGTGCTAAATTGCGTACTAGAGCATGAAGTTGTTCATGAACTTGGCTAGTCCCAACCTTGCCTAGTATTCCTACTTCAAATCAAATAGATCTTCAAAGAGCCAAAACCTCCCTCTCACTACCAAAGATAACCAGATGCTCCTCCAGCAGCCACAGAAATTAAACACAGAAGGCTCTTCAAATGTTAAAACAAGCCCAATTCAAGGTGTTTTCATTAGGAGTAGTGAAGAACTGAAGATGGTTAGTGGATGGGTTTGTTGCCCATAAATAGAGGTCAAGCTGCTGAGCAACCAATTCAACTTCCGAACTGTGCGCAGCCGGGAATGGTTATGGTTAACTTGAGAGGAAGTCTTTCTCAGGGTAATCAAAGAGAGAGAATGTAACAACCTAGCTAAACCTTCTATTTGATACTTAAACTATGAAGTTTCTAGTCAAGAGTCGTCAAGTTAAGAGTATTGAGTGGAAATTGGGCAATACATGCAGATAAACTTAGTAAAGTTCTACTTCTCAACCCCCATGCCTTTTCCTTTTAAAGAAGAAGAAGAAGAAGAAGAGGAGCAACAATTAAGATGGTATACCAATAAAATTAATGATTTTAGGTATTTCCAAGCACTGAAAAGAATATTGCATGGTGGAGAAAAGCCTGAGCTCATGTGAGAAGGTACTCTTATCTCAATAACAATAACAACATACTCAATAACAGTTTCAGGAATACCTACAAGGAAAAAAGCAACTTGTCTGTGATTTTTATCTGAAGCAAGCTGCGCCGGCGTAAGACCAGTGTTATCAGTCACCATCAAGTCCTCCTTTTTCCCAGCCTGAACCAACACTGTGCATGCTTCTAAGTTCCCCCTAATAGCGGCCCAATGGAGAGGGGTACAACCTAGGATCGTGAAGTGACAACAGATGTAAGAGCCACCAGTGTAACCAGGCATGTCGTTACTATTCATCACTGTACTTAGTTCCTTCAAAACTGAAATAATATAGATCTTGAAACTGGATGAACTCTGAGACCAAGCAAGAGAATTTACCCTCTTTGTCCTGGCGTCCCCTATATGCGTCCAGAAATAGAAGAAGACGTATACAATCGGCAAAACCCTTATAGGCAGCCCTACAAATGACAAAGGAAAACTTCTTCAACTACTATTAGGCAACACGTTGGAAAGCTAAGTAGATAAGAGCTATTTTTCACAAAAGTTTCAGTCACCAAGCATACTCTTCTAGCTCTAGGTTCCGCATGCATGCAAATTAAATTTTGATAACAGGAAATTAATATCAGATGATACTGGCAAGTTTCAAGTTCCACTTACATTAAGATAGGTTCTTTCTCCATCTATTGTTGCAAGAATCCATACCAATACACATATAACTAATAACTGATAATAAATTTACTAATGCACTTGAATAAGTAGATATAGATATAATTTACTAAAAATGCTAGTTTACTTCCTCTAATACCAGTGCAAAGGGCTTCTTCCATCGTTATCAGGCACATCAGAATCAGCATTCCATTTTGTGACCACGTGATAAAGGAAGGCTGTCTGACCATATTGTGCTGCCACATGTGTTGTCTGCAATCAAATCAAATACAAGGCCTTCAAAGATTTAACCAGAAGATATTCTATCAACTCAGACGTCAATGATGTAAAAAACAAAAAGGGATGATATCCAGGGTAAATGCTGAATATAGAAGGGAAGAACATATAACATAGAAAGGAGAAACACCAACAACCAGATCTTAGAGAAAATGACAACAACTTGACCCCTTCGACTCCTGAAATTCTTTGTTGTCCCTCTAGCACACAATTCTAACCATGAGCCAACACTTCTTTGATACGTTTTCTCTTCTTTATTCATAATTAAAGATTAATTATGAGAAAAATCACCAACATAAATGGTCAGAACCCGCAACCTTCCACATATGACGCACACAGTAAAAGAGATAAGTACACGTCGCCCATTATATCTATACATATATAAAACTACACCAACAAATCATCAAAAAAGGGCGTAAATTCCGCTACTAGTTTTCATAAATTCACTAAAAAGCAATCCCAAAGGATAATCAAAGCAACAATAACGGTACAAACCTGATACCCGTACATATCGGCAGCATTCACCCGAGCACCCTCTTGCAGTAAAATTTCTGCGACCTTAATTGCACCCCGCACTGCACACCAGTGTAGTGCTGTTTGCCCAGTGTGATCCGCGGCATTCACATCTCCACCATGCTGCCAAATGAGTACAATCCAACAACAGTCAGATAATAGTAACACTAATGTTCCTCTACTTAGACTGAGCTACTTCCATATCAAAACCAGGCAAGAAGAGAGGTGGTGAAAACAAGGGCAGGGAAAAGTAGCTACCACTTCACTCCAACGTGAAATAAACTAAACGCAGAGAGTAATTTTTTCAAGTAGTTTACAACCAATTGCATACACAATTGCAAATTAAGTTGGGAAAGACAGCAGAGAGTATTCACAGACAGTTTCCGAAGGAAAAATTATAACAATAGAAAGAGTAAGCTGGCCCGGACACTTGAGTTATCAAAAAAATGATGCCAATATAAATTGCAAAGATACATTATTGTGAGTGAATACAAATCTATTCTAAAGAAAAGTAGAAGAAGCTAATGTTAAATCTCTATGTAAAAATCAGAATCCAATTTTCCGTCCAACGTCATTCGTAATGTTAAATTCGTTTGTAATAGAATTTGGATGCGTGGGTGTTCGATTAAAGAAACCTTTGGGTGGGCGAACCTATATAATTTTAAACTTTTTAAAAGAATACTAACAGCAATTTTGAACTTCTTACAAAAATACATCTATAAAGAAAACTTGAAACTTGGGTAGGGGGTCGCCATGGTTTCATCTGCCTCTGGGTATGTTTTTGCTTGGGTTAGTACATATTATCTGTGTTAGCAGAGGGGGAAATAAAAATCACCTAACTAAAACCCTTGAAAAAGCAGAAGCATACAAAGTAAAACCAATGCAGCTTAACAGCAATCCCAGAGGCCTAATAATCCACCTAAAAGAGAGAACGTAGAAATATTACACGGGCATAGAATTAGATATAAAAAAAAGTAAACACAAATACAGTCAAATAAAAGAAATGAAGAAGAATTGGAACGAGTCAAAGACCTCGATTATGTACTGAGCAGCGGCAGTGCGATTGTTGAGAGCGGCCCATTGCAAGGCGTAGTATCCCAGCCCATCTGGCTCGGATACAGAACAACCCTCGCTTTCCACCAATCTCTGCAGCTTCTCCAAATCCCCATACGCCGCCGCCGTGTACACGTCGTTCCTCAAGCTATCGTCATCTCCGATCGCCGCCGCCGCCGCCTCTCCACCGGCCGTCGAAGCCGACGCCGATTCACGATCTCTCGATTCTACCTCCTCTACGACCTCAATCTCCGACGCCATTCAATAGATTAACTAATAATCCACGCCTAAATGGTATCGAATCCGATATAAAATATGTGATTCCAACAATGTATATGTACTATACGTGTGTATGCATCAACACGAATATTGTAATTGGAGGGGTAGGGTTTTTCTTGGAAGGAGAGAGAGAGAGAGTCCGTGTTGACTTGAATTTGATTGGGAAATAGTCAGAGAGAGAGATGTAGAGAGAGAGGGAAATTTTCTCTGAAGATAATTCTTCTTGCGAATTTTGATTTGCCGAGAAAGGGGACCTGAAAGAGGGGAAAAACCAGCCGGCTTAACTAACGATGTCTCGTTTATTGATGAAAACTTGTGTTATTGGTATAGAGTAATTATTAGGAAAAAAATTTGGGCACCGGGTGGTATCACATGGCCAAGTCTATGTGACACTCATACGATGTATTTGGATTGTCCAAAAATGTATTCGATGGCTCAGATCTAAATCCTCCCTCTCCTCCTCTCTATTCCCTTTCTTTCTCTTGTTTCTCCCTCCAAATCTGGACCGTCCAAAATCAAAATTGATGGCCGAATTTGCGCACGAGTACCACGTGGGACCCGCTCGATACTGAAACTCATTCATTAGTTAGGCCTCTCCTGCGCTACATTCTTTAGTGATTTTTTTCACGGTCCTTTTTATTATTTTTTTAACTTTTTAATAAATCGGGATAATTTTTACATCACATCATTTGAGTCGACGAAAATAATTGAAAAAGTATGAGTAAAATATAAAAGTATAAATTAAAATTGAAAAGACGTTCATGGAAGTGGCTCGGAAATTCATCATGCTCTTCATTGTAGATGTAGACTTTTAGTTGATATTCACATCCATGAATAAAATCAACGGGGATGTGTATGAAAAAATCTACTATCTACCTCGTGTGGGACTCGCCTTTCTAATCGGTGTTTTCGTTAATAGTTGAGTTAGATTATTTTTTTATCATTTTTCAATTTTTCGTATTTGTTAGTTTTATGTCATTTTTTGGTGGATGTATTAATTCATCCTCAACAAGAAAAATTTAAAAAGTAAAAATATATTAACCAAACTAAAAATTTTGTAAATAAAAACAAATATAATCCAAAAAATCTGTTTGTTTTGAATTGTTTTTGTCTTTAGTGAACTTTTTAAAAGATTTTGATTATAATTTTTTACTTTTAGGTTCCTCTCATTAAAACGAATTAATAATCCATAAAAATTCAACGCGAAACTAACAAATAAATTTTGTTACCAAAACGTCATCGTGCTGAGTTTAAGCAGCTGTTTAAAAATCCAAGCCAAACCAGTCATATAAACCATAATAATCTGTTATAAAAAAAAATGTGGAGTCAAAGTCCAAGTTCACAGTACACCCTACAACAAAAGTCTACTCAGTACTCTCACATACAACCGAGGAATTTTTCAGTACCGGGTGGGAACTATCTTACGTGGTGTTCGACACACATTTTGACCATTCAAATACTTTGGACGGCCAGATTTTAGAGAGAGAAATAGGGGAGAGAGGAGAGGAGAGGAGAGGAGGGGAGAGAGTGGGAGAAATCCAGACAGACCAAAACACTTTTGGACGGCCAGAAGTGCATCACACGTTGTGCCCGCTCGGCATGCAAAACTTTTCGATGAAATGGGGTGATTTTGGATCGAGCTCTTAGGGACGTCCGATTGCATCAATTCCCGCGTTGGGCCCACTCGGTACGTGGTTGGTAGTCTCGGTACCCCTGGATTAATTGCCCCTATCTGAACTCCCATCATAGTACTACTGAGTAAGTGAAGACATGCTGTTATCATTGCATAATAATTTGGTATTGAAACCGGTTCTTTAATGGCTCCAACCCATAGTTATATTATAAGCCGGTGCTTCAGAAATGTAATTCCTGAATGACATGCACCACTGCTTCAGCAGATTTCAGTTGCACCAACTCCCTAACAGACCATGATCTTCATGGTGTTTCTGGATGTGGTTCCTTTAAAATGGTCGTGTTGGTTATCACTTATCAAGTAGTGTTTGTTCTTTGGTTCGCGGAAACATACAGTAAGAATACATGTCGAATACGGAAGTGAGCTATAATGTTCATCGCGACTGTTATTGATAGATGGGGTGGTGGTTGGTCCTCTGAATGTATGTCCCAAATTCAAAATCAAAATGAACGACCTTCCTTTTCATTCCATGTATATGACAAACCGACTCGGTTACAGAATCACGGAAAAGAAAACTAACAATAATCAATTGAATTACAGAAGCTAAACCAAGTGTGTATGATACGGAACAGTTACAAAAACAATGCAGTATCTCAATTACTGCAGTTCATAATGTTTCACCACGAAGCTACAACAGAATGGGTGCTATTTCGTGCCAATCCAAGCCCCAATCCTAAAGGAACCGCTTCAGATTGTCCATGGTTACATTGCAAAGAATTCATGTGACCTTGATGGGTTTTTGTGTTCACGTTCACGTTCACATCAGGGCTGCGTTCACGTTCACATCAGGGCTGCAATATCCGTTGGTTGGATGGTGCAACTGACCGAAAGAACACAAGTCGAAGGATCACTAGGAGCTGAGTTTCTTGTCTTATTTACCATTCCAATCCACTCCGATAGAACTGACTCTTCACCACATTCTCTGTCTTCGTTGTAACCGTTGATCAAGAAATCTGAACAGTTCTTCTTGCACCCGTGATCATAGGGATTTCTGATCCTACCACCAGGTACTTTAGGGTCGCTATATTGCCTTAGCTTCATCATCTCGAAACCTGTGATATTCCGTGATATCTGTGTATTTGTTGTCATCAACACAAGTAAAAAACAATTGATTAACCAAAATAGGTAAAGCAGCTGTCAGCGGAACATATCAACTTGAACAAAAAATTCAGAAGCAACAAACAACAAGATATAAGAAAAGGGAAGAGAGAATACACGCCATCCAAGAGAGAACCAACATCATCAAACTTGTCCTCGAAAACTAAACTTTGCTCCAACCAAATAAGTGAAATAAGTCACAAAGGTAAACATAACCCAAGATCATAAAGCCTTAGCTTTCCTGTTAGTTCTGAAACCTCTAAAGTTGATGACAATTGACAACCATTTGGTAAAAAGAAGCCTTGATTGAATGCTGAAGAAAAAGATCTGCAGACGTACCTGGGAAGCTTGCCTATAAGTCAAGGCTGCCACACCATAGAAGAGGAAAAAATCCACCATCAGAAATGAAATAGCACCAACATGCTGATTACCAGCATGTTTCAACCACGCTCCAAAAGGAGATGGGGCCAACGGATCAGTCAAAAGTCCTGCAATGTAAATAGAAGAAGAAAAGAAAAACTTACTTACATAAGCAGGTAAAACAATCCAGAGAGAGAGAGAGAGAGGGACGATTGATAAACAAAAATCATACAAGCAGACTATAAAACGTGACCTGAATGTTACCAACCAAGAAAAATACACTCACTTGTAAGCGTGACTGCACCAGTAATCAGCATTGCAGAAACTTCTAGAATGAGAAACAAGAAGAAATCCCATTTGTTTTTCTGTATCACAAGTTAACATACAGACCAACATTAGAAGGACACTATTTTCTTTTTACATTACAAAAAGAAATTAATAGTCATACACGGAAAAAACATATTAACATGAAATATGTCATCCTAGTGAGAATTTGTTTTTGATTTCCGCAAATGGAAATGCCACAAAAGTATCCAGTCACAAGCACGCACTCATGTAGCTATATAAAGCCAAACTATGGGTGAAGTTTTCGAAAACGATGATACAGATCATTCAGTCCTGCCTCACAGTCCTTCATGCCTAAAAAAAATGCAGTAATCTAAGATTTCCCCTGTAAACACAAACTCGGGCAAAAATGTAGATCCAATATACAACCTTTCCAACGCAGTTGGACACCCAAGGGCAATGATGGTTAAATTGTTCTACACAACGATCACAGATGGAGCAATGCCTTGCACGAAGAGGCCTGACTATCTGAAAGGGCAAAGATGGTAATGTATTAGAAAGTAGTTAACACGACAAACAATAATTGTAATAGGACAAGAAACACGAAAAAACACAAGAAGTTGACAGTACCTTGCACCTTGCACAGAGCTGAGACCAATTCCCAGCCAGCAAAGCAGGATTATCTCTCTCAATCTTCAACAACGGTTCCTACAGAGTATATAAATATAAACAAACTGAACATCACCTCCAAAGTATATGTATGATATCAAAGAATATCTGATTATGCTAGACAAAAAATAACATGAAGATGAGAAAATTGTGAGTGAATAATGAAACTAATCTTGGAAACAGATGGAACTGAAAACGGAAAGAACTTACATCATCTTTCATGTTCTGCATATCAGGGACATTCATTCTAATGAAACCCGGATCTTTGCTATAAACAAACAAAAAGATAACCATAAGTCATTTTAGAACAATAAAGAAAGCATACTCACACATCACACTCAGATTGTGACCTATAGGCTATAGCAACACGGAGTGATTATCAAAGAATGGGAAAAACATATGTGTACATAGATAAGAATGACGTGATCGATATATTCAAACAAAGAGTGCTCTGAAATTAAAATGGTGTGATGGCCCTCACTATCAGTCTGAGAACACATGTAAGCATGAAATGCTAACATTAGTGGTTGCTAATACTGCGGTTTCTTTCCCAAGGGTCAAATTTTGGCATGAAAAAAGTGAACAGGAAACAATAAGAACAAGGAAACGTATCCCATGTTGATCTAATGAAGTTGTGAACAGGGATATTTATATTACATAAGCTGCCCAAAGAAACGGGTGGACAGATAGCTACAGCTGACACTTATAGTTGTTTGAAAGAGAATATTGTATAGTTGTGTCATATATTTCTTGACTGGACATTTTCGATAAATTGTGTAAACTTGACATCTATGGTCAGAATGATGCCGCACATGTAGGACCATTTCTCAAATCATGTACACCAACATATAAATCCCATTAAGTTGTTCAAAATTCAAAAGAAAAAAAAAAAAGTAAAAGAAAGCAAGTAAGAAAAAACAAAACAGAAGGTGACACAAAAGCAAATGTTAGCTAAGACCATAGTTCCTTCTAGCAACCAAGAGTTAGTCATTCAAAATGTTACTTCAAAATATCTCATGTGCCGAAAGGTTTATGGAGCACACCTGCTACATCTGTAAAACATAACTAGTCCAGCAGTTGCTAGTAAAACACCCAACCACGCAATAAAAGCGAAACCAGCATTTAATCTTGGCAAATTGGGTGCTGCAGCAAAAGGGAAAATGTGTAATTGTTAGAATAAAAGCAAAACAAAAGTATGCTGGCTCAAGACAAAAAGCAAAGATCAGTGTAGATACCCATGATGACTGCATTAACGTAGGTCACAAGTAGCAGGAAGATTTTACACCAAAGAAGTGGCGCCCATCCTAATTTTATAATACAGTCGAGTTTCTCAAGAAATCTCCTACGTTTTCCCTGCATAATAAATGCAGGAAGCGCATTACACACCAACGACGAGTAATTGAGTTCATAGCAAGACCACGAATCATATTAACCACAAAAAGCTACGTAACACCAAAGTCAAATATCACACGTATGAAAGTACCAAACACTAAGCCACCAAGGAAGGTTCTTTAGGAAGAAAGAACCGCAAACTGATGGTTAGGTCAATAGTCCATGTCCCATAATCACTGAAGGCCACTGCTAAAAAATCACTACTTCTTAGGGTATTTCATCCCAATATGGAAACCCCAACAAAAGATTAAATTGGAGATCCTCCAATTTCTTGACATTAAGCGACAATACTGATAACAGTAAACGGGTCAAAGAATTTAACCCGATCATATCTTGTGAACTGTGATAACCAGGAGCTCAGATCAGAGAGAGAGCGGATTTTTTACGCAACAGTCTGAAGGCCCAGATTCTCACTTTGTCCACCTTCAAGAGTCAAACACCAGCCGGTCAGCCACTGCCTATCATACTTTTGGAAGGCTCCGTCCATGAGCCTACTCACCTCGCCAAGAGTATGCATTTGGTTGGGCTAAATTTCGTACTAGAACACTTGGCTAGTCCTTTCCTTGCCTAGTATTCCTACTTCCAATCAAATAGATTTTCAGAAAGCTAAAAAACCTTCCTCACTAGTAAAGTTATCCAGATGCTCCTCCAGCAGCCACAAAAATTAAACACAGAAGGCTCTTCAAATGTGAAAACAAGCCCAACTCAAGGTGTTTTCATTAGGAGTAGTGAAGATGGTTAGTGGATGGGCCGGGTTTGTTGCCCATAAATATAGGTTGAGCTGCCTAGCAACCAATTCAACTTCTGAACTGTGCACAGTCGGGAAAGGTTATGGTTAACTTGAGAGGAAGTCTTTCACAGGGCAATCAAAGAGAAAGACAACGTATTTACCAAGCTAAACCTTCTATCTGATACTTAAACAAAGAAGTTTCTAATCAAGAGTCATCAAGTTAAGAGTATGAGTGGAAATTGGGCAACATCCAGATAAGCTTAGTAGAGTTCTACTTCTCAACCCCGTTCCTTTTCCTTTTAAAGAAAAAGAAGAAGAATTTACATGGTATACCAATAAAATTACTGATTTTAGGTATTTCCGAGCACTGAAAAGAATATTGCATGGTGGAGAAAAGCCTGAGCTCATGTGAGAAGGTACTCTTATCTCAATAACAATAACAACATACTCAATAACAGTTTAAGGAATACATACAAGGGAATAAACAACTTGTCTGTGATTTTTATCTAAAGCAAGCTGCGCTGGCGTACAACCAGTGTTATCAGTCACCATCAAGTCCTCCTTTTTCCCAGCCCAAACCAACATTGTGCATGATCCTAAGTTCCCCTTAATAGCAGCCCAATGGAGAGGGGTACAACCTAGGATCATGAAGTGACAACAGATGTAAGAGCGACCAGTGTAACCAGGAATGTTGATACTATTCATCACTGTACTTAGTTCCTTCAAAACTGAAATAATATAGATCTCGAAACCGGATGGAGCAAGAGAATTTACCCTCGTTGTCCTGGCGTACTCTACATGCGTCCAGAAATAGAAGAAGGCGTATGCAATTGACAAAACCCTTATAGGCAGCCCTACAAAACACAAAGAAAACAACTTCTTCAACTACTAAATAAGGCAACATTTGAGTCACCAAGCATACTGCTCTAGCTCTAGGTTCCGCATGCATGCAAATTAAATTTTGATAACACGAAATTAATATCAGATGATACTGGCAAGTTTCATACTTTAAGATAGGTTCTTTCTCCATCAAGTGTTGCAAGAATCTATACCAATATACATGTTACTAATAATTGATAATAAATTCACTAATGCACCTAAATAAGTAGATACATGTATAATTTACTAAAACTGCTAGGTTACTTCCTCTAATACCAGTGCAAAGGACTTCTTCCACCGCTATCGGGCACATCAGGATCAGCATTCCATTTTGTGACGACATGATAAAGGAAGGCTGTCTGACCATACTGTGCTGCCACATGTGTTATCTGCAATCAATTCAAATACAATCATAAAACGAATAGACAAGCCTTCAAAGATTTAACCAGAAGATATTCTATCCACTCAGAAGTCAATGATATAAAAAACAAAAAAGGGATGATATACGGGATAAAAGCACTGAATATAGAAGGGAAGAACATTTAACATAGAATGGAGGAAACACCAACAACCATATCTTAGAGAAAATAACGAACAACTTGAACCCTTCAACTCCAAAAATTCTTTGTTGTCCCTCTAGCACACATTCTAACCATGAGCCAACACTTCTTTGGTACATTTTCTCTTCTTTATTCATAATTAAAGATTAATTAGGAGAAACATCACCAACATAAGTGGTCGGAACTCACAACCTTCCGCATATGATGCACACAGCAAAAGAGATAAGTACACGTCGCCCATTAGATATATGGATATATATAACTATACCAATAAGTCATAAGAAACAGAGGTAAAATTCCACTACTATTT
The DNA here is from genome assembly GCA_036023075.1 of Gaultheria prostrata. Classification (NCBI taxonomy): domain Eukaryota; kingdom Viridiplantae; phylum Streptophyta; class Magnoliopsida; order Ericales; family Ericaceae; genus Gaultheria; species Gaultheria prostrata. The sequence goes on along the minus strand of JAXBDA010000143.1, from coordinate 89,907 downwards.
TTCATAAATTCACTTAACAGCAATCCCAAAGGATAATCAAAGCAAAATATTGGTACGAACCTGACACCCGTACATATCAGCAGCATTCACCCGAGCACCCTCTTGCAGTAAAATTTCTGCGACATTAACTGCACCCCCCCGCACTGGACACCAGTGTAGTGCTGTTTGCCCAGTGTGATCCGCGGCATTCACATCTCCACCATGCTGCCAAATGAGTACAATCCAACAACGGTCAGATAATAGTAATACCGATGTTCCTCTACTTAGACCAAGCAACTTCCATATCAAAACCAGGCCAGAAGATATACTCAACACAGAGAATGATTTTTTCATGTAGTTTACAACCAATTGCACACAATTGCAAATTAAGTTGGGAAAGACAGCAGAGAGTAGTCATAGACAGTTTTCATAGGAAGAATTAAGCTAATAGAAAGTGTAAGCTGGCCCGCTCACTTGATTTATCAAAAGAATTATGCCAATATAAATTGCAAAGATACATTATTGTGCGTGAATACAATTCTTTAGAATGCATGAATACAAATCTATTCTAAAGAAAATCAGAATAGATCAGAATCCAATTTTAATATAGGAGTAGAAGCTGCTGTTAAATCTTTATAAAAAATCAGAATCCAATTTTGCGCTCGACGTCATTTGTAATGTTAAATTCGTTTGTAATAGAATTTGGAAGGGCGGGTGTTTGATTAAAGAAATCTTTGGGTGGGCGAACCTATATAATTTTAAACTTCTTACAAAATAAATCTAGGAGTACAAAGGAAACTTGAAACTTGGGAAGTTTCATCTGCCTCTCGGTGTGTCTTTGTTGGGTTAGTACATAGTATCTGTGTTAGTAGAGGGAGAAATTAAAATCACCTAACTAAACCCTTGGAAAAGAAGAAGGATACAAAGTAAAACAAATGCGAATCGTGGGAAGTGTAGTGAGTCTCATCCGACAGTCCATCTCGGCACCAAGCTCGAATTTAATCTGAGCTCCAAATGATCCAAGCCGATTAGGGGTGAGCATGGACCGGATTAGTCCGGTTTTATAATAAACCAATAACCAAACCAGTACCTACGGATTATGAATTTAGAGAACCAAACCAATCCATAAAATTCAAAGAACCAAACCAATCCAAACCATTAAAATACGGTTCAATTTCGGTTTTGAACCACGGTTCCCTTCAAATTCAGATATTATCTTCATAAACAATTTAAAGTACTTAAAAAATTACATAGTTAAGTTACCCCACAACTGTATTAAAACAAGTTCTGTTAAAATCACCAAAACTCACTAACATCAACCAACTAAAAGACAGTAGAATACTAACAATCAGTGAAGAAATAGGGTCATGTACTAGAGTATACTAGATTTGGAAATTAGTTAATGAGCAAAATGATTAGGAACTTAATTGACTAAGTCCAAGCCGTGCACGGTTAGTGTATTAAAATAATAGGAATAGGTTACCATATATATAAATTTATGGATTTAATCTTGGAAGTGAATGCATAGGGTGGTGGGATGAAGCATTAGGTTAGGAAATTAGTAATTGACTAGGGAAAAAAAAGTTAACTCTATGTATTTAAACAAATTTCCTCATAATATATAAGAAATATATCTATAAGCTTTGTGTATTTAAACAAATTCCTCATATAATATATAAGAAATATATCTATATAAATATTATACGGATCTGATCGGTTTGGAAGTGGAACCGTCAATGTAAATCCATATACCAAACCATTTATCACGGTTTCTAATTTTTTAAACCGAAACCACACCACATTACAAGAAAACCAAACCAAACCCTTCAGTTTGGATTGGTTTGGAGTCTTTGGACTGGATTCGCGGTTTGACCATTATTTTGCTCACTCCTATAGAGCCGATGATTGTTTAGATTCATATCTGAGCGTTCATTGCCGGGATAGACGGCTGAATAGACTCACTACAGCTCTGGAGTGACCCCTAAAAGAGAGGATGTAGAAATATTACATGGGCATAGAGTCAGATATAATATTAAAAAAAAGAGGTAAACGCAAATACAGTCAAATAAAAAGAAATGAAGAATAAGTGGAAAGAGACAAAGACCTCGATTATGTACTTAGCAGCAGCAGTGCGATTGTTGAGAGCAGCCCATTGCAAGGCATAGTATCCCTGCCCATCTGGCTCGGATACAGAACAACCCTCGATTTCCACCAATCTCTGCAGCTTCTTCAAATCCCCGTGCGCCGCCGCCGCGTACACGTCGTCTCCGATCGCCGCCGCCTCTCCGCCACTGCCCGTCGAAGCCGACGCCGATTCACGATCTTTCAATTCTACCTCCTCGTTCTCCGACGCCATTCAATCGATTATTAACTAATAATCCACTCCTACTTGTTATCGAATCCGATACAAAATGATATGTGATTCCAAAATGTGATCTTTACAGTAAAATTTGTGTAACAAACCTACAACAGGTGTCCCAACCATATCCTGTAGTGGCCCGTTTCTTTCTCTCCCTCACAGCCGAAAATAGGAAAATGCAGGAGACAAGCGGAAGGGATGGAGCAGTTCAGGGAACTAGACTTGGTCCGGACACTCTAGGGATTGGTAAGTATGTCTGTTAACTTTGGGCTAGATGATGATATGGGTATGCGTATTTATGGGTAATTGACTGGTAGAGTTGAGTATTATCCATAGGATGCTGGAGTATCCACATTGCGCTAATCAAAGCTAAAATGTTCAATCTTTGTCAAAAAATAAACAAAAAGGAGTTCGTATTGGAATAATCCAACTTACGAATCTCTTAGCAACTAACCAAATTTCGGTCTACGAATACCAAAATTAACAACCTTTTGTCAATAACTAAATTTAGTGAATCTCACGTCTTATCAATCAAGTACACCCAACAATATTGATTGGTGAAACTCACTCTTCACTTTAGCGAGTAGTTTTTGCAGTTAACATTGTTGGTCACTTGATGAATTTTAACAAATGCTATTCACTTTCACTTATTTTACCATAATGTTATTTAATGTAAACCATTAGATTGACAAGAAGATAACTAACAGTTGGATTTGAACTTTTTCCAATTCATTTTTATTAGGCCATTGTAAAGCATAGTGTTACTAACTTTAGTCATACAATTAATTGATAATCAAAAGGTGATGTGGCCAATTTTGATTAGTCCATTGTGGATGCTCTAATACTTTATATACATGTACGTATTCAAATATTGAACTATTTCAACACGAATCCTTGTTTGGTTTTCATTTTTCAAAAAATAAATAAAAATTCCCTCCATTTTTTAAAAATTCGACTTGAGCTTGACTCGACTTTTGGCTCAAAAAACAATATAAGCCAAGTTCAATCACTTTTCATTATTTGTTAACAAATTCAAGCTAAAGCTTGAGCATATGAGTGTTTGGCTCCATATGATCTTGAACAAAGCATCATTTGGTAAATATTTAAAGATAAGGATTAATCCACAAACATCTCACAATAAGAGATATGACTTCCATTAAGATCTTTCACTACTACCAACCCTGCTATTGGTACCGGCGGGAGTATACAACAATGCACATACCGGTTTGGGGGCCCATTTTTGGACCCCGCACAAAAGATCTGAATCATTCAATAATTTTATAATATTTTTTGCAATAATTCCTAGAAAAATAAACTCAATCGAATAAATATAAATATTAGATTAAACATTTATAGTTACCTGCTTGAGTTGATTTTTCTTAAGGTCAAACAAAAAAATATTTCCAAATGAATAATCGGCTCAAATTTTTTGTGCGAGACCCGATAATAGATCCCGCAAACCTGTCTATCCACCGTCAGTACACTCCCGACGATTATCTTGGATTTACCGGTTACTCAAACACACAGGATCCTAAGCGAGTCAAAGTCCAAGTTCACAGTGCGCACTAGAATTAACTCCTCAACCCACAACAAGACAAAATTGCAATTTCACAGCCCACCAAAACGGCAAAACCCTAACCTCATCAGACAATACAAAAACCCTAGTTTCCCCCTTTATTTGTCCTTTTCATGCTTCTCCCGACATCAAAGCAACCCTAACTACCGTTGGCCATATTTTTCCCCCAACCCATAAGCTACTCTACTGTACTCTCTCTCTCTCTCTCTCTCTCTCTCTCTCTCTCTCTCTCTCTCTCTCTCGCAGTACTCTTTTTCTTTCTATCTTATATACTGTCTCTGTATCTGTACGTTTTACAGGGTGTTTGGGCTTAATTTGGTGGAATGGAGGTGGGTAAGTTGAGCGCTGACGTGGTTGCTCTGGAGAGGATGATAGTGGAGGCTGTGGTGATGGAGACTCTTTTGGCTGCTCAGAGATCTCTTGCTTGCTTTCTCCTAGCGGTATAATCTTCCATCTGATTTATTTTTGCGAAAAGAAATGTCTTTTTGATATGGGTCTTCGAATTTGTGTTCTGTTCTTGCTTTTAGGACTAATTTGAAGAGCTGGGTTTGTATTTGTATGCTCCTTCCTTGGACTAATTTAAATGCTAGGTTTTTTTCTCTACACACGCACGGAGCGATTAGAAGGTACAAATACACTGTTGAGTTTAGTAGGAGTACTCCTTTGCTTAGCTTAGTCAAATTTATTTGTAAATGTGAGTGAGAATTTAGGGGTTTTCTTTTCCCTGGGAGGTTATTCGAAGTGACTGTTCAGCTGCAAGCATAATAAGGCTTGTTTGCTGAAAGTAAGGGTTCTACTCGGATTTTTTTATTTTTTTTCTCGTCACACACACACGGGGGTCATATAGTATGTTCTTGGTGATTTTCATTGATAATATAGGGTTTCGCTTCTACTTGAGAGAGTATTTGAGGAGACTGTTCAAATCAATGCTTTAAAAACCGGTCCGGTGAGCGAACCGGAAAAGTTGGATTATGGTCTGCTGCTTTGTGACATTCAACTTCAGGAAAAGTCGGATTTTCAACTATTTATTTGGTGATTGTCAATGCAAATCTTGGAACTGGTATCTACTTGAGAAGTTATATTTGAAGTGAGTTACTGACTTACTGTTGAGTTACATGTTCTGCTGCTTTATGTGGTGAACTGTAAAGTTTTTTGGATTCTCTGTTCAGAAGCCTGAGTCTTTAAATTTGGTTGTCTATGCATCTTTGAGGGCTGTATAAGCTTCTTGTGTCTGGTACCCCATGTGGGCTACTGGCCTTCAATTTTGTTTGCAGGATTACTTTTCTAAGTAAACTTGTTGATAGGAAAGGTTCTTTTCGCAGAGAAATCCTTTTTGTTATTTTGGTTTCTACTTTTGTTTAGCTCAAATAGCTCAATCTCCTGACATCTCTTTCCTTCTTATTGCATATGAAGTGTCAGTTCCTCCAATCTCTACTGTCTATGATCTTATCACTTGATGGGTTTCCTCATGTGCGGAAGTGTTATATATATCATTTGTTCAGTATATGCGTTTAGGTTATTGATTGACAACAAGTAATTTGGGGTAGGAAGTTATCGTAACTTGTCTGGTGAGACCTGCGGACCACGAGAAGGTCTTGGGGATCTAATTGTGGGAAGGTGGGCTTTCATCTTTTTCTTTGATGTTTCCCTAAGCACACTATTTTGGAATGCACTTGGGGAATCCCGGACTGCAATTTTCCTTTTCCTTTTCCCCCCCCTGGTAAATACTACAATATTCCTCTCTTGCAAACAATGGGTGATAGTTATTTCATGTATCCTATGTGGGAATGTTTCTAATTAACTGCTCTTCTCACATTTGCGTTCACTGCCCTGCTTGTATCTGCAAAATAGTTCTGAAGCTCTGACCGTTTGTTTAATCTCGATCCGTTTGACATCATTACATCTTGATCAGTGGCGGAGCCAGGAATTGAAATCGGAGGGGGCCGAATTACAAAAAAAAAATTGGTTCGATGATCTTTCCAAGACTAAATCCAGTCTTTCAAGTTTTTATGGGACAGTTTTAGTAAATTGAAAAATTATTCTCGAGTATTGTTATCATATCATTCAACAAACATAGTATCATTATTGCACAGTATCATCTACCATAATTTAGTGTTCTTGAAATGAAAATTATTCTTACTTTTTAATTATTTTTGAAATTTTATATTTTTAAAAAAAATATCTTTAAAAGATATGCAAAATATACTCGGAAAATAGAAAACCGGAGAGGCTGGGGCCACCCCCAGCCCCTACATACATCGCCCCTGATCTTGATGATGTGCGTTTTCATGCATTTAGATATTTCAAATTTCAAGTTCTCACCAATCCTTATATGAGTTCCATTGTTCTATAAATGTTTGAAATGGTTTTGCAGCATCAAACTGTAGACCTTATCTTGCTTAGTCGGTCTTATGTTCATACTATGTCCTTTCTTTTTTCGGCATCACTGATATAGAAGGTATAATCATTTGGATTGTTTACGTCGACTATATAAAAAAAGGCTATTTGGTTGTATATGTGCAGTGTGCAGTGTTTATTTGGATTGTTTACGTCGACTATAAAAAAAAAGAGGCTATTTGGTTGTATATGTGCACTGTGCACTGTGCTGCTTGGTTTTATGTGCTTATATGATTGCGTTTTCCTCCGCAAACTGTTCCTATCCTATGTTGTGGGGAAATGTTCGATTAAGTTGTGTAAGATTGAATTATCTTATTTACTGCTTTGCCCCTTATACACGTTCCTATCCTGACATCTGCTGAGGTTTCAGACAGGAAATCTGCTGAGTGATGTTAATGTGCTGCCACAGTTTACTGGGATGGACAAAAGGTGATAGTTCTCTCTTTGGGTGTTTCTTCCCCTGCACATCTGGTTTGGAACGTAATCTTGTTGATGAAATATCTCATTTGCAGGTTTCCCATGGATGAGCTTCATAGAAGGAAACAACCTGGTCCTGAAAACAAAGATGCTAGTGACACAGACAACGATGATGAAGAGGAGGACGATGACGATGACCAGGATGAGGATGACCAGGATGAGGATGAAGATTTCTCCGGAGAAGAAGGTGGGGATGACGACGATGATGAAGAGGGGGATCCAGAGGATGGCCCACCAGCTAATGGGAATGGGGGCAATGACGACGAGGATGATGAAGATGATGATGGTGGCGAGGATGACGAGGGTGATGAGGAAGACGAAGAAGAGGAGGAAGATGAGGATGAAGAGGATCAACCACCGGCTAAAAAGAAAAAGTGAAAATCGGTGTAGGTCTTTAGTTATTTTTTTTGGTCCATCTCTTCTTTTTGTTGGGTGCTACGCTGGTATGAAGTAGAAGGTTTAGCTTGTCTGTCTTAGTAGAGTAGAAACATTAGACTTGCCGTTTTTTATTACTATCGTATGAGGATGGTTTCGTGTCTGGATTGTCATTTAACGTGTGAATGTTATGTGGAGAAGTTTTATGCGGATAACACATTCAGGGCCATGTTTTGTTATCAGTTTGTACTGTAAGGCATTATTTGCACTTGGTTTTTAGGAAGAGCTGTTTGATCATCTTTGGAAGTGTTCAAAAGGGCCTCTCTGAATTCTATATGCTAGAAGTTTTGGTGGGTGGTTGTTGCACAAGAGCTGGTTTTTTTTTTATCACAAAGTCGCTGCCATTTCATTAAAGATCCGAAGATCACATTACAGAGACACATTACAACAAAGGGGTACAAGCACCCAAACAAGGAAAAAAACTCCGCCATACAACCTCGGAGAAAGCAAGCATACAAATGACAGATGCAACTACCAACGGGAGCCAGTGGATGTGCGCAGAAAGTCCACACACCGCGGAGGGGCACACACAGTTTAGTCCCTCATGAAAGCGGACATGGACCCATCCACCAGACAGGGTAGCCGCTACGACTGCGTCTCACAACGGAGACGAAACCTAAACCCTAACTTATTAACCCACCACCACAACCCACCGGATCTGGGGAGACCAGACTGGGACAGAAATCTGCCTGATCGGGGAGACCAGATCGGCGCACCAAAAACCTCGCGGATCAGGGAGACCAGATCGGCGCACAAAAAACCTCCTCACCTCACCCATTTATTAGCCCACCACCGTTCTCCACCGGACGTCCTCCACGCTGCCCGCCACCGCTCAGTCCGTACTTGTCCAGGGGGAGCCGGCTGAAACCTGATCCACAGCCACCGGCCGGAGCTCAGATGAGCCAGACAGCCACCGCGCCGAACCAAATACGGAGGAGTGAGTACGGATCCACAAAACGGGAGGATGAAAAAAGGGGAGGTCTAAAAGTCAATACCAGTTTAGCTCAACCCTCCCAGTTGAACGCAAGAATTTGTGCCAAGGGTGTTTGGCCCAGCTTTCGCCTCCTGAACAGCTTATGTAAGCAGGAAAAAGTTGATCATCGAGAAGTAAGGGAATGCCGGAATGGCTGCTTTTAGCTTCGGCTTCTCGGTTTTTGACTTCAAGTGACTGCATTCCATTCTTTGATAGGATGAGCGGATCATATGAATCTTCATCCCCAGACATAACAATTAACAAGGGAAATTTTGGGCTTGTTTAGCATTATTAATGTTTCTGAATAGAATGGAAGAAACACTCGGCATTTTGTTTCGCTTATCATTCTCATTCTCTGCATTCAGAAAATTTAAGAGCAGTTTTTTGCTTTCTGTTTCTTACTTGAAGTTACAAGAGTGATTCGAGAATCGTTCTGTTACGACAATCACACTTCATGTATAACTTTGAATGCTCATTGATCACATAGCCTGTTTGGTATTGTTTTCTGTTTTGCAAAAACTGTTTTTCGGAGCATTCTCTGAAAACAGTCTCGGGAAGCAAAAAGGTCGAGCTTTCAAAGTAGTATGGAAATCATTCTTGTATGGAAATTCCATATTTTGGTCAATCTATAAACGCAATTATGGAAATCCTCAATATCACCATATGAACTTACAGTGATTCTCTCTCTCTCTCTCTCTCTCTCTCTCTCTCTCTCTCTCTCTCTCTCTCTCATGCCATAATTCTGTCTTGAATGAAATAATGTATTCCTCCATCAAAATCCTTGAATTGACCGAAACTAAATAGAAACTGAAACTTTTCTTTTATCTGATTGGTGAAAAAGAGCTAAATTAACTCCAGCCTTTAAGTGTGCCATTACAATACCATTGATCCAAGCAAATAAGGAAAAGATACCAATAAAATCGAAATCAAAGCAAGAATACCTTTAACTAAGATGAAACCAACCGTTACACACATTCAATTCTGCACCCTATATAAACACATCTCCTCCTCCCAAATTTTCCCACACCTTTCTTCCACCTCTTTCAGCAAGTTACAATATCCATTTTTTCGAGAACAAAATGTCTCAATTCACAGCTGCATACTCATTTGGAGTGATGGTATCATGTTTGTCTATGCTGGTTGCAGCAACTCTAGCCCAAACTTGGGGAGGTATTGGTGCGCCCGGAATTCCGGGTTTTGGAGTGCCTGGAATTCCAGGAATGGGAGCGCCCGGAATTCCTGGTATTCCCGGCATTCCGGGTATTGGAGCCCCCGGAATTCCAGGCATTGGTGCGCCCGGAATTCCCGCCATTCCGGGTATTGGAGCCCCCGGAATTCCGGGTATGGGAGCTCCTGAAATTCCGGGTATTGGTGCACCTGGAATTCCAGACATTGGAGCGCCTGGAATTCCAGGTATGGGAGCGCCGGGTGTTCCGGGCATGGGCTGTTGGGACAACCTTAGAGGAATTCGTGGGTGTGTTGAAGAGGTTGCAGCCTCTCGGAGGAGTGGCCAGATCCAGATTAGCCCAAAATGTTGTCAGGCTTTTATGGTTATTGCTGATACATGTTGGCCCAAGATGTTCCCTTTCAACCCATTTTTCCCCCCTCAAATAAAAAATTATTGCATGAAGCAAGGTCAATCGTCACCACCGCCATCGCCGCTGCCTACCAATCAATAATCTTACTAGTGGCCAATCTCTTCGTGGGGGACAAATGAACAGGAGGAGTTTTTTGTTTCCCTCCTTTTTTTTCTTTTTTTTTTGGGTATGAAAAACTAGTAGTATGATGTTAGTTTTTAGGCCTGAATCTTTTTTTCCACTACTTATTTTCATGTTTTGCTTGAGTGGTAGGATTAGGAGCTGAATAAGTGTCTTTGCTTGAGAGAATGAATAATATGGAGATTGGTTTTGTCTCTCTCTCTCTCTCTCTCTCTCTCTCTCTCTCTCTCTCTCTCTCTCTCTCTCTCTCTCTCTCTCTCTCTCGTGCGCGCGCCCATGCGTGCACGCACACACTTTAAAAGCGTGATTGCAAAAGACTAGGGAAAATAAGATGTGCAAATTTCAACAACATATCGTCTCGAAAAAAAAAAAAACTTCAACTTTTGTAAAGTTCTTCTGTGTTAACTAAAAGCAAGTCGAATTTTTATTGACTTATATGTGAACAACATATTGTATATCAATTGTTATAATACCAAAACAAAACACGTATATCTCAATATGCACATGCATATACGGAAAATATTTTTGCATTAATCCGTATTTTTTAACAGTGGCTGAAAATTCCAAAGTATGAGAAGTCTAGTTATTTCCTATATGTAAACATATAACTGTCCAACATGTTTTGTCGAATAAAATGAAATAAAGGTTGAAACCATGATAAGAAAAAGGAAAAGAAAAAATCGCTGCCATCCACAAAGGCCCTTTTATGGGTCTTATCGTCTTACACAACACAAACTAGTTTTTCTTTCCGGAAAAAATAAAAATAAAAATGTTAAAGACCGTTTTTGGATCTTTTTCTCGTCTTATAAACTTTTAAAATTTTACAAAAATTATATCTAAATTTTCTAAAAATAAGAAAAAAACAATAAAAAAACACCATGTCAAAAAAAGTTTGATGATTACTTTCCGAAGGGCTGATATCGGGTGGGGCCCAACAACGACTTTTGATTGAGTTGATATCATGTTGGTTAGCTTGGCCTCACAACTACAAATCTGGGTTAAGTCGTGAAGACCGGAAAACTTGCAATGGGCTGCAATATGCCTCAGAATCCAATAGGGAAAGTCATTGTGCCGGTTAATCACATTATTATTATTGGAGTAGAAGAGAAACAAAGATAAAACTAGGCTTTGATTTTCAATCAAGCAACCTAATTAAGAATTTTTTTTTAAGCCTCAATTCCCCTCCTCCTATTTACCCTTGTCATCTTTTTTTTTTTTAACCATCGTCCAACATGATTCATCTCCCACCGACCTAATTTCATAAATAGTAGTATCTTATTATGATGCTTTAGTTGAAAAAAAATCAAAGTCTAGTATTAAGTACGTTCGGTTAAATTTGTTTCTCGATTGTGCTATTTCACGGATTAATGTTTGTTCCCTTGAGCTTTGTTATTGTCCATAAACCAAATAAAATTGAATAAATGGTTTTAGTTATAAAATTTGTTTATGTCATAATCAATTGAAGTCGGCTATATGAATATTTTTCATTGAGTTTGGTCGGGGACTACTTGTTCAATCAGGCTCATCTTTACACACTACTTGTTAATCTTACTTGTAACAAGAAAAAATACTAGGTTTGGTTTTATCTCACCTTCCTCTTGTCAAAACCATACGTGCTTTGGGATTTGGGAGTTTAGGCCGAGTTGTTATTTCTTTGAAGTTAATCGATAGTATAAAGTTTTGTTCTGATTTTGCTAATGGACGTTAAGATTGTTATCCCAAAATTAATTGAGGGCATGTGTAAAATTACCAGGTCACGTACTTGTTCAAAAAAAAAAAGGTGCTACCGTCCCGTCACAATCCTTCCACAGTACTCTCCATCCCCCCTCCCCTATTCAGCAATCTTCACCCTTTTTCCACTGAGAATGGCCCCTACCAACAACTTTTTCACAATTCGGATCTCAACATTATCCACAATCAAATTGATTTGCTTTAAAAATCACAAAACATCTTATCTATCCACCATGGTGCATTTATATCTTCATTAGTCTCAACATCCATCTTTTGGGTGTCATACCAAATTCCTTCACTCCCATGGCTTCACCTTCCAATTGAAGAGATACACAGTCACGGATCTTGAACTGGCTTAAATTCGGAGAAATGGGTTTTTCAGTTTTGGTAAAGGGGTTTTGTATATGGGTTTGTTTATTTACTTTCTGCTTCATTTCTGTGAATTCAAAGAATGGGGGGACGAATGGAACTGTTGAAGGGTTTGTTTTCATAGATGGGGAGAGTTCCATTGGAAAGATAGACAGTGATTTCATTTGTGCCACCTTGGATTGGTGGCCTCCTGAGAAGTGTGACTATGGGACTTGTAGCTGGGGCCATGCTTCTCTGCTCAATCTGGTATACTCACATGCTTTCCAAATTGAATCTATTCTGTTCATGTTCATATATTCTATTGGAATTTTCTCCCTTTAGTGCTTGCTGTTTTCCTTTCCTTTTTTATATTTTTTTCAAGGGTTATTATTAGCCTGAGTTCTCTTTCTGAGTATGTTGGGCTGTTGTTAAGTACAATAGAGAATTTGATTTTCATGGTATGTTATCGATTTTTCAACGATGTTTAACTTCAGCTACTTGGGTTGTCCATAAGAGTTTGAGGGTATTAAGCTCCGTTTGGATAGATGTGGATTTTTAGTTGGGGGGATTTGAAGTCATTTCCCAGCGGAGTGGTTCAAATTTCAATTTGATAGCTTACATATGGATTTCGACACCGAGTTTGAGAGTTTTCAGAATGACGGATTTGAATTAAATAGTTGACAAGGTGATTAGAATCGTTCGTGTTGCAGATTGTAGTTATTCAAGGATCCGAACAAAACTACATCTCTTCTATCTGGAATCATCTCCTACTCTATTTTGACAAGGATTGCAAGCCAAGTCATCTCAATCGGGAATCTGATTCCAACCATTCTCGTTTCTAGATACATTTCAATGCTATTGGAGACATATAATTTTAATCCATAAGATAAGCAAAGGATAAAACATATTCCAAGTTGAAGTTTACAAGCTATCCAACTACCAGTCTACCAATCAAATAATAGTGCATGGTAGAACCGACCCATCAGGCGTTTTATCATCAGAAGATCCCAAGTAGATAGCTAAGCGCATAAGCCACATACATCGGTTGAAAGTGAACATCAAATCACTTCTTATGAAGTCCACATGTATCAAAACAGAGCTATAGGATTTTACTTGAAAATTTAGCTAGACTTTTGCTGTTTTCAGAATTTTGTGGATAAGACATGCTTTCGTTATACTTTACAGGGTAAATGTTCCAGTAGCTGAAATAGCAATGGAAACCGAATACAATACTTTCTGAACCTTGTTTGATCATTCTTTTCTGCAGGATCTCAACAACGATATATTTTTAAATGCCGTAAAAGGTTTGGATTTGTTCAGATACCTCTCATTGCTCCATTAATGTCAGCAATAAGTCAGCATTTTCTTTTCATAAATATCGTCACCAATGTTGTATCTCATCCTTCTCATAGCCTGAGAGTTCCTTTCTTGTAAATAATGCTGCAGCATTTTCTCCACTGAAGATTAGATTGGGTGGCACTTTGCAAGATAAGGTCATCTATGAAGATCACAAGAAACCCTGCATTCCGTTTTCTAAAAACACCTCTGAGTTGTTTGGTTTCACAGAGGGGTGCCTCCCCTTGTCCCGATGGGATGAACTCAACACCTTCTTTAGCAAAGCCGGGTAACAATACAAATTTCCATCACAATAGATAGTTATAACAAATTTATCATGTTTCAATGAATGGTTTCCTGCATCCAGGGCTCTAGTAATTTTTGGATTAAATGCTCTAACTGGAAGATCTATACGGTCCGATGGTTCTGCGGTAGGATCTTGGGACTCCTCAAATGCTGAATCTCTTATGCGTTATACTGTCAACAAGGGTTACTCTATGTATGGGTGGGAGCTTGGTAAGAATGATCTTCATACCCACATGCTTATTTGCGTTATGTTATCTACTGAAAATGGTTACATGTAGGAAGATAATATTCTCTTCGAAATCGTATCGAACATTTCAGCAGACTAACTCAATATGTGCAAGTTAAACTTGTGTCACGTGCTAGACAGTGTGGAATAACTCAGGGCTTCTATATTTGCAGTTTTAAGCCGCTCGTTTTATATCTATCTGCTTTCCAGGAAATGAATTAAGTGGGGATGGAGTCGGGATTAGAGTTTCAGCAGATCAATATGCCACCGACACGATCTCTCTGCAAAACTTAGTGCAAAATGTTTACAGCAATCTGCAACCTAAGCCATTAATTATAGCGCCAGGAGGTTTCTTCGATGTAAATTGGTACAAAGAATTCATGATTAAGACAGCAAAATCGCTAGACGTCGTCACTCATCACATGTATAGCCTTGGCCCAGGTACTTAATTTTGCAAAGCGAATATGATCTGTTTTGAGTTATGGTTGTGTTTGGTAGTTGTTCCCGTTCCTTTTTTTTGTGTTTCCGAGCACAAATACAATGAAAACTTTGAAAACACTTTGTTGCTTTCTTGAAATTTTTAGTTTTGTGCAAAAACAGTATAGTAAATTAGAAAGTCTCTTTTTCATGTTTCCTGAAAAGTGGTTGTTTTCAGAAAATTGCCAACTAAGGTATTTTCTCCACCCAAGATTCCAGTGTCTATCGAAAATGAAGCGAGAAAACGGATTGAAAACGAGAACAATACTAATCAAGCTATTTTCATTGAATAGGTTTTACATGGGTACTTATAGGTTCCATTAATAGGAGTTGATCAACACCTTGTTGATAAGATTCTTGATCCATCTTATCTTGACCGTGAGGCTAATACATTTAGCGGACTCCAAAGCACCCTCAAGAGTTCTGCAACCTCAGCAACTGCATGGGTTGGTGAGTCAGGAGGGGCTTACAACAGCGGCCGCAATCTTGTCACCAATGCATTTGTATTCAGTTTCTGGTAATATAGCTATTGCCCGGTCTTTTTCCACTTATTTGCCGCTTAGCTTAAGTTTTGAATTCGTACTTCAAAAAAATAGGGTGTGTGATTCCAGTATCTGGGTTTTCAGCGTATTTCTTGGTCGGCTTAAAATGTGGTGTTTTTTAAAAGATGGTTTATTTTTCTTTTCAAAAATCTAAGCTAAAAGGCAATATTTCTCAAGTGTAAACTAAAAGGAAAAGAGCTCTTGTGATGTAATTCTTTTGTTTTCTTTGGATGCTTTCTCATGAGTTATAAAGATTTTAGTACAAAACTAACAGGTACTTGGATCAGCTTGGTATGGCATCAGCTTATGATACAAAAACATACTGCAGACAGTCTTTGATTGGTGGAAATTACGGTCTACTCAATACAACTACGTTTGTGCCAAATCCAGACTATTACAGGTGATTGAATTTAGCAACTTTCCTTCGCTCAATAGCTATCTAGAAGCAGCACCAGCTGCAGGAAAGGATCTAAGTTTTTACATTCGATAGGCCTTACCTTGGCAATTGCATTCTCTTTCGTTTCATTTTCAAATCCAATGTGATCTACAAGCTCGATAAATTTATGTTTTTCATGTTCTCTATCATTTCCGTTTTCTGTTCTTTGCTTCTGCAGAAAGTCCTGGAAATAAAATTGGCACTCTGTTATTGGATGTTTTCAGAAATTGAAATTGTATTTGCAGAAAATGAAAAAGATGTCCAACTTGTTTTGTTTTCGTTTCTGAAAAGACGCGCGCACACACACACACAAAAAAAAGGGGGGACTACAGAAGTGAATAAAACAATAGAGTACCAAGAATTTAAGTCCTGTTGGATTTTTTCTTGATATTCTACTTTTCTTCTTTGCAGTGCCCTACTCTGGAACCGATTGATGGGAAGAAATGTTCTATCGACAAGCTTTTCTGGGACTAAGAAGATACGTGTATATGCTCATTGTGCAAAGAATTCCGTATGTTAAATTCTTAAACTTGCATTACAAATAATCAGTAAAACATTTCCCTTGTTATGATCTGAATTAAAGTCTTCACATTGCAGCAAGGAGTTACATTGTTATTGATCAACCTAGACAATACCACCACAGTTAAAGCTAAAGTAGCCTTCAATGGTGCATTCACATTGCCACAGAAACAAGAGATTCATAGTAACGAGAAAACGATTATTCGACTCCCACAGGAAAGTAAGATAAGCAAAATGGAAAGGGAGGAATACCATTTGACAGCGAAAGATGGGGATTTGCACAGCCAGATTATGTTGCTTAATGGGAAAATTTTGGGTTTAACTTCAGTTGGGGAAATACCTCCATTGGAGCCTGTAAGTGTAAATTCATCGGAGCCCATTATTGTTGCTCCTTTCTCCATTGTTTTTGCTCAAATACCAGATGTTATTCTTCCTGCTTGTAAATAGGCGTGCAGGAGGTTGTAAATGTTGTTTAAACTGGTTTCATTTAGTTATGGATTAACAAGTACAATTTCAACATTTTCTTTTCTGAGATGTTTAAACTGGTTTCATTTAGTGATGGATTAACAAGTACAATTTCAACATTTTCTTTTCTGCGTGTGTAATGCGACTGAACTTCTACATTGGTTATAACTTGGAAGCAAACACGCTGAACGTACACTGTGGGTAGAGGAAGGTAGCTTTGTAACCTTAGATTCGCAAGGGACAAGCGTGCTGGTTGTTTTATTTCTTTGAGGAGCAGGCCTCGTTTAATGTATCGGTGCTGAAGAAATACAACTACAAGGTTTATGTAGAGGAATCCTCATCTCAGTGGTCTCATGAATTTCCTATGTTCATAATTCGTAACTGCTAACCAAGTCGAGGATTACCACAATGACAACCGACGTAAATTGCAACAACAAACTATCCCAGGCAAATAACCCATCTCTATCATAAAAACTTCAAAATTTCAATGGAAACGAAATATAATGTGGCCCGTAAACCAGTTTTTTACTTGTAAATCTCTTGTTTGGTGGCCAACCAAGAACAAATAGACAAGATATACACCATAATATTACTGTTACAGTTGCCAATTACAGATACCCTACAAAATTACATAACATCCAACTAATTTCTGAATTGGTCAAATCATGCTCTGATTTACAACGTATATGCCAAAAAAGGAAAAGGATCTGGGTTAGTGATGAGGCTGACTATCTGCTCATTGTTGTAAGAAATCATGTTAGTACGGTTAGCGTGGTGAAGTTTTTTGCAATTTGACGCTTCATTCCAGGATACTTAATAAAAAAACCTGGTACAGAAGTCAATCATCCTCCTTAAAGCTTTGAGGCTTACTGCTTGCGAACGCCAACCATACAATTGTACCGGTAAGGTAGAAGAAGATTGACGGTGCAAAAAGTGACAACTACGTAAAAACAAAAGTCACAATCAGTTAAGTAACTCAAAGATAATAGATTCCTGATTCATACAGTGTTGGTGGAAGGAAAGAAACTAAGTAGAAGATGCAAATGCAGCCTAAAGAGGCAATACAGGAGGGAACTTACACCCCATGAATGAGTTGAATCAAGAAGATAACCAGTGAGAGCAACGCCAACAATACCAGGTACAGCCCCAACTGTATTGGTGATACCCTGAGTGGGAAAACATAAGAGAGAGTCATATGATCCGGTTTCCACACACCTAAAAAATGCCTGAAAGCCTACTCATTATAGAGAGAAAAAAAAGAAGAAGATATGTAATGTTTTGGGAAAAATAGATGAATGATTCAATTCTAAAGAAAATAAGTGGATAGAGGTGTCATCGTTCATATTTTGCAATTGTTTTCATGCAAATGAACATGGTGTTGGTGTCTTTCTGACCACTTTGCATGTTATACCGAATCCAAGATATACAAGGCTTTTGACCAACAGCATATGAAGCATATATCCCTAAACTATTTCTCTAACCTATCTCATTTTCTCTCTTCTTCCCAACTATACCCTGACTTCATAATCTATTAATCTGCAACATATGAAGCAATAGGGACCACAGCAATTTTCCAAAAACAATAATTGCCAGCACATGATGCAAAGGTTTGGAGTTTGACAGTTACGTACCAAAAGTATGCTCGCATATTCGGGTGATATATCTTGATGTGTACAGTATAGTCCTGCATTACAATCCATAAGATAGATAGTCTCGGGACACAGAAGTACTATTAATTATTTTACCCTCCTGTATACAGTAAAATTTTCGATTCGTTTGGACCTGATAAGGCAAAGCTCGAGAGTGCCAAACCACCCGTAAGAATCGCCACAACTTCCCAAGGCGGCAATCCCAAATCCAAAGATGAGAGAATCATGCAAGTTGCTGGGGACAAAAACGAAATTGTTTGGCAAATCTTCCGCACCTGCATGCACAAAAGTAAGATAACGGATAACCAGATTTTAGTTGCTGTTAATATAAATGTTCAACAGTAGATACATGACACTTCAGGCAGCCCCATAAACTTTTTATAGAAGCAACGACGAAAAGGATGACGTCAAAATCAGGGAATTACTCTAACTCAAATCTTATGATTCAGATGGCACATTCCAACTTTCTAATAACAATCACAATCAAATTAGGAAAGAGATCCAATCACCGAGTGGCAAGTAGCAAAATATCTAAGTATGTAGGCTCCTAATGCAATATATCAATGGTGTAGACAACAAACCAAGACGGCCATCAATAGTGATTTATAATGGACATCTAAATTCCCTCTACCGAAAGATATCATTTTCAGATTTTCCTCTTGCTTTCGATGTATGTATGGATAATCTTAACATTACATAGCTCATATCTAAATTCTAACATTTAATGCATTGCTATTTTGACATCTACAGGAAAAGTCACATCACTGTAAATGACAAAAAGAAACAGGAAAAGTCACGTTGCAGTAAATGACAAAAAGAAACTGTAAATTTGTACAACTCCTTTATTTTTCTCCTCTTACAATTGACGTCTGAAAAAAGTGAAGAATTTAGGCAGACTCTCCCTACCGTGGTGGTTTCAACTCCATTGGTAATTAAATTGTCTGCGAATTGTGATGCTATGCCAGTAACAAAAATAGAAGCTAGCGGAGGTAGCACAGAAACCTGAAATAGAAAAATACAACAATAAACAACAATAACAGAACCCATCTAGTCCCCAATCATTGGGGGTATGGGCGGGGATGATTGGAGACAGACCTAACCTTTGGCAAAATGCACAAAGTGGCTGCTCTAAGAGTACCATTGAAACAGTGGCCCCCCTAAACCTCCAAGAACCGAGGAGCTACAGGGACGTTTTGCTGCAGAACCATACCCTCAAATCAAAGCCGAAAGGCATTAGGGAGGGCAGGCCTAAAGACCCAAATTAATTTTTGTGCTCATTACCATGCTTCCTTCATTCATGGTCCAGAGCATCTCACTAATGAGCACATTATTTGTTTGTACTCATATTGAACAATCAAGTTGATGATATACAAGGAGGACACTGATAAGGACAAATTAAATCACTACTACTAAATCTCCCTTCTTTTCAACATCAAAACTTGTGCCCAAAAATGTCTTGATCTAATCATGAAACGTCTATGAGAAAATATTCTTCATGTTGAACCTTGGGGAATGAAGAATTCATCTTTTTCTAGATTAAAAAAAATGCGCTATAGGAACAGAAAACCATTGTGAATTTATATATTGTAGACAACTAGACATACCCATGCAGCTTCTGTCAAATTAAGGCTCAGCTCCTCACTGCGTGCAATACAAATCGGAAAATCAGTTTCTTTGAAATGCACACTTAAAATGGAACACATACATGTATTCATCATAGACGCTTAACATTGTAAACTAAAACCAAGATGAAGAAAGCAAAAATCTAGGAATATGCAAAAGAACTTAAGTTTTCGATACTCAATTCTGATCCTTCACTTACTCGGGTAAGTGAAGTAGTGGCCTCTTCAACAGAGTGTTCCTTACCACAATATTGGTTCCTAGTGCTCCCTTCTTGAACGTTTAGGTTCTTACTTTCTTTGGATAAAAGTTGTTGTGGAGATCACCAAACTCTTTCGAACATAGTGTTACAGGTGTAGGTGCATATGTAGGTTTTCAGACTCCTCTAATTTTTATTCTTTAGTACCTAAAACCACGACAAACTATCCATAGTACTCAATATGAGTAGTCAAGTAATGGGAAAACTGGTGTTCACAATGTCTAGTAGAAGATCTCGTGCACGTTATTGAAGATTATTCTAAGTTAGTATATGATAACTTGAATTCCAAGGTATGATGTTTGGCGTATAACACACGGCACACACATATCCCGTCTCACCAAGTGTCCAGCATCCAATATGAGTACTTGATAC
Source organism: Gaultheria prostrata (assembly GCA_036023075.1). Classification (NCBI taxonomy): domain Eukaryota; kingdom Viridiplantae; phylum Streptophyta; class Magnoliopsida; order Ericales; family Ericaceae; genus Gaultheria; species Gaultheria prostrata. The sequence continues at coordinate 69,708 of JAXBDA010000143.1, read as the reverse complement.
ATTTAACTGATTTTTTTGTAACATTGGCCTTCTGAGGTCCTCATAGTTGAACAGGAAAGCCCAATGTTATGTCTTACCCTTCATTAAATCTGGTAATGGAACTCCTTTATGAAAACTTACGTGCTGATTGTTCATTTCGAACCATGACTAACCAGGGAAATCACCCCTGCAAGATCCTCAATTTACTCTCTCTCTCTCTCTCTCTCTCAGAATAAGTTCTATGCTTCAAATGTCACATGAGAATACAACAACTGGGGCTAATTGTTTTTCTGATGCAATAAGGCTTCATTAAATAGACAATAATACGTTAACTCTATCCATTCAAAGATTGGAAAGGTGGAAATAACTATTAGTAACAAAGGTACCTGAAATAAGTAGGAAGCCAAGACAGACAAGTATAGTGACCCCAACTACCACAAAAATGAGCATATATCATCGCCCATACAGCTTCACTTTTGAAAAAAGCCTTCCATGGTACATCCTTAAATAAAGAAAAACAACAAGAAACTAGTCAAAATAGCAAGGCCCAACAAACTAAAATTGCATCAAAGTAGGTTGGTGGTGGAATTAGAAACAAAAAATTCACATGATTCTGAAAGAAAAGGGAAAAAGGCAACAGCCCAACAGTCAACAATTTTTATCAAGCTATTTAACATCTTCACTCATGCACAATCCTCATCTTGAACATACAGAGATAGAAGCAAAGTGTGATTGGGAAAAAATAGGAACAAAGAGACTTGAACAAAGAACCTCCTAGGATGCAACTCTGCAATACCATGATATCAAATTCTCCCCAAAAGATAAATCGGAAGGAAATGAGCAACAATTTGTATGCTATTCACCAAATTGAGCATCCATCCAAATTTAAAAAAAATTGGGTTTGCATAATCAATTTAACACGCACTATTAATGCATTGACATAATTATCATGAATATAAGATGCAAAATAGGAATAATGAAAACAGGGAAGAAAAACTTGCAGCATACCTTGATCGAGTCACCCAACTCCTCTAAAGAAGGATTCCGCGATTTATTCCCAGATACGGTTTGGGACCCTGTCAAAATATGCAAAGTTACTTGTATGGCTACAGGGGGAGGATCTCTAGAGCCTTTAAGTTCATCAGTTAGAACACGAGGAAACCTTCATACATAGCAGTATACCCTCTTTGATTCATAGTAGTGGGGAACACTAAGCATATAGCTTGATACACACTACCCATGGGAAGCATGTACATGATTCAACACAACATGAGCGAAATACCACTTTTATATTGATAAGAACATGGGAAGCATGTACATGATTCAACACAACATGAGCGAAATACCACTTTTATACTGTACATGATTCAACACAACGTGAGCGAAATACCACTTTTATACTGATAAGAACTAGATGCATTGTTGCAGGTATTGGCATTGCCACAATGTTTAGGTTGATATTAATGAAAGGAAAACATAAAGAAAATGTCCCAGAAATTTTAAGCAGTGATTCAAGCTAGTTGTCGGAGATTTGAGCAAACACTTGATAAGAAGTTTCACTGCATTACTACCAGGGGCGGATGTATTGAGGGCACAGGGGGGTCACGTGACCCCCCTGCAATTCCAGAATCTTTTTTTTTTTTGTGTTTGTAAAATCCACAACGTTCAGTAACTTTAAAATAATTTTTGGATTGGCCTTGTAAAAAATCGGCTCAATCGGAGAGTTATAGGTACTTGATCGAAGCTTTCAATTTCTCATTTAGAATTTAGAACCTTAATTACTGAATGATTTGTAGATACCATAAGCAAAATAGGACTTTACTTCTTTTTTTCCCAAGTATCACAAGCACAGTATGTATGAAATCTTTAATAATGGTTTAAGTTTGAAAACTTTTTGGCTTACCTTGTTTCTCATTTGATAAAATGGTAATCCCATAAAATCGATGGGTTGATTTTAGTGAATGATGAAAGGCCATTTGCTAAAAATCAACCCATTTCCATTTGCGAAAATGAGTTGATTTTAGAAAATGATTTCCTCATTTTCTAACATCAACCCATTTGTTTTATGGTATTGCCATTTTATCAAATGGGAAACAAATTAACGAAGAATGTTTAAACATTTTATCTTCTTGTCATATTGGTCGGTTGATTTTTTTTTCAAAATTATGCTTCAAAGATGACCCCCCTGTGCCGAATTCCTGGATCCGCCACTGATTACTACGCATATTTCTTATCAACTTTATTCATACCAGCAATACATGTTATTAACAAATCAAATGTAGAGAATGCCAAAAACTTTTAAGGAAAAGCAAGATCAGGAGCCAGAGACACGGGCAAGACGGGATACATTGCATATTTGAAAAGAGGAATCAGGTAAAAAACTTTTTTGAACTGATCAGGTAAAAAACTTGAAAAGAGAAATCAGGTCAACCTGTGAGTCATTTAAGAGCCTAGGGGGGGCTAGATGCCATCAGAAGTTGCAGCTGAGCATGATATAATACAAGAAAGGGGATGATGGGTATCTTAAATTCCTATTGTTGCATTATTGATCATGATGCAAATCACACACTCCGACATTGAATGAACCTATGGATCAGTAGCCAACTCGTTGCTTATGACAAAATGGGCAGCTTTATGTAACAATTAAAGATATGTAGAGAGACTGAGGAAGAAATGAAAAAAAATCTTACATGAAAACGTTGACGCACCATATAGAGGTCCTTCAACTGTAAGAAACTGAAATCCTGAAAACCTTCAAGAAATTGGGCCAATGAGACAAGGGAAAAGTCATATATCAGTCAAACCTTCGTATTGCCAATTAAAATCTTTATTAGTCTTGAATATAAATTCCTAGCAGCTTTCAGATTACGACCAAATAAATGGAAGGAGCAATGATACATCAGTTCATTGAGTGCTATTATTCTTTTATGACCAAGTAAATATAGCAATGAAGAGAAACAATGTACTGAGAAAAAGTTCTAATAACAGTTACTCACCAGGTTATTCCCAAAAGGCCAAATAGGTAGAATACAGATCCCCAACCAAAATTTTGGATAAGGGGAGGAGCCAAAAGAAGCCTGCGAATTTCTCAAGTCATCAATGAAGAATGCGAATAATTTTTGCACTAAACTTGGAAGACTCAACAATCCCAGTAAGAGCATAGCTTCTTGATATTCATCCTCAGACCCAGAAGATATATTTTGCACGGGATATTAATACATGGATAACATCAGTTAAAACGAGAAATTCAGCATTCAATGAATCATTTTCTCCGGGAAATTCTGCAGCAAATGGGAACAGCCAACAATGACAATTCAAATGAAGCCTTAACTTGAAGGACCTTTTGCACTGATTCTCATCTACCACAGATTTGGAAAAAGTGCTTAGTGTGGGATATTGGTGTTGAAGCATTCAACTCAGAAGATATTCTTTTTCCATTCTATATCCAACAATAAGAACAAGAAGACTCCTAGGAATTTGTGTTCCTTGCTTAAACATTGTGATTGAATAATGCACAGAAGTACTGCGTAGATAAAAATATTAGGATCAATGCTCAATAAATTCTGGCGGCAACATACCCTAAGACGCTTCCAACACTTAAACCACCAAAAACAAATGATACCGCTCTTGAGCGCTCTTCCAATGGTATTGCCCTGCATGCAAAATTGTAATATCATAAATGTCAACAGAATGTATGGTAAATGGAAGAATTAAGGAAACTACGTAGAGTAAGAAAACAATGCTGCTGGTGTTCCAGTAAAACACAAACAAAGAAAAAGCCATCAGAGTTATAAGGGTTAGAGCATGCATGATACACTGAAATTTACAGTAAAATTGTGTTCCAAGAAAATGTCTGAAATGAAACAAAACAAATTCAAAAACTCTTTCCTCGACTGCAAAGCGTTTGAACAACTACCATGAACCGCTGAGAAATTCATGGAAACTTACTACGAAAAAACCTAGGAAAACGTCCTAAAGATGCAGAAAACTACTCCCTCCGTCCCAATTTGTTTGCTCAGTACAATTATACGTGCCCTTTTTGAACTCTTGTAGTTTTCAATCTATAATGTATTTTATATGCAATATGGATTTTATTTGATAGATCTCAATTAGTTCTATTAGCCAAAAATTTTAAAAACTTTAAAAACATTATAAATAAAAAGATATAAATGTTTGAAAATGACACGGATCTTCGTAGTGAGCAAACAAAATGGGACAGAGGGAGTATAACCTATAGTTTTTCACAACATTTTCATTGTCGGTGGTGTTAACAGTATAAAATAAGCTGAAAATAAATCACAAAGCATCTTCAACGGCTGAAAAGGAAATACCCCAAACTCTGTTATCCAAGTTACGATGATGCATGATTTTGCTGGTTCTTATCACAAAGGGGTATAGAGGATTCAAGTTTGACTACGCTCCCATACTCCTAAACAAATTGTTGAAAACAGGTTTACTTTATAGGTATTTCATTATTGTTGAAAATGCTCCAAAAACTTTCCAGGCGTGGAAGCACAAGTAACTCATCCATTATTCCTCAGATTTCATTCCAATATTGTCACCAACCTTCAAAATGAACAAGAAAGTAGTAAGCATCATTTTGGCAAAATTTGACACCATACTTGCCAGTTTATGCCCCTCTTTTGATTTGAAGGTATATTTGTTTTATTCTAAACAATGAGGGTGGCATTATTAGAGTTAAAACTCAGTTCCACTAGAATTCTACAAGAAAAGTCTTCAAACATTCTCAGATGGAACAGAGGTAACAGACCTATCCATCAACCCAGGTGCTTCACTACATACCATAGGTTCATAAAAACCATTTATGGCACACAATAAAACTTGACCAGGACCAGAACACAGATGGCTAATGTTTAACTGAATGTCCGTAAATACAATACCAAAAAAATACAAGGAAAATTCATGAGTAGCAAAATATATATCTGGAAAGCAAAAACAGTCAATCAGTGATCTAGTATCAGAACAAGATTATAGATATTCATAACCAAGATCTTAGGATTCTTAGCCAAATAAGTTGACACAGTTTATAGAAAAACATGCCTCTAAAAATACTTTTCAAGGTCAAACATGCCTGGCAATCAGATCGGTGGCAGCTGATGGGGAAACACCTTCTCCTATTCCAACCTGTGTTTCAACAAGAGAGAAAACTATATAAGAAGAGTTGTGTAGAAATTCAAGGTTGAACTATTGAAACAGTTGGCGAATACAACATCACAAATCTCGACACGGTAACACTAAAATTGTTTGAATTAGTCATAAATGATAAAAAAAAAGTAGAACTTAAATGAACAATTGGAGACATGTTTGTGTATGGCTAATATCAGTAGCACGTACCAAACCTTGATATGCATGAAAAATACTATGAGACATGGAGCATTCAACCACAATAACAGAAATTGATGAAATGGGCTTAAACTATGACTTTACCAAAATCCTTGACAAAATTAAACCAGGCATAAACCCAGCAAGAACAGGAACAAGTGCCGTAGCTAGAGACCAGGTCAAGACTCCAATCTCAAGAACTTTCCTGCAACAAGAAAGGGCACTGGATAATTGTGATGTCTGGATCATACTTGTAAAATTAAACCTCCACAGGATGAGGTTCTGGCCGAACAAATAATTGTGCACTTCAAACAAATTAAAAATGCTTGTACACTTCATACATCTCAATAAAAAAGTTCATATATTTATCGAGGTTATTCAACACCTGCCTTGGGCGGTGGTTGGCATATCCCATGTGAGAAATACAGTACGGGGAATCCATCGGCTTCATTGGGCTACACTTTTATTACATTGTGCACTGTAAAAAAACCCTTCATTCTATAATAATGTCTACAACTCATAAAATGATTGTGTCCTTGAGGAAGTTCCTCTATATCAGCTAGCAAGTGAAACCCAGAGTAGCCAAGCTAGAAATTCAGTAACTTTAATCAAACTACGGACATTGTGGACTATGAAGAACTAACCTCCCACCAAATGTCTTTGCAAGCCATCCTCCAGGCAATTGACTTAATGCATAACCCCAAAAGAAAGACGACTGCACTAGTCCAGCCACAGATGAATTCCACCCATATTGGTGGGACATGGGAATTATCGCAACGCTCAAGTTCACCTACCCAATCAAACATACATTTACTCAATCCGAAAAACAACAGCAGCAATAATAATCAACAACACAACAATCAACTAGTCATGTTACCCCTTTCCTTTTATCCAATCCCAATCACCCATTATTCAAAAGCCAATGCCGTGTTTAACACGACTCTTCACGTTTTGGTTAACCAACTATTTTCCTACTATTTTCTTTACTACATTTGAATCCTTGACCTCTGATAGGCCAGGTTAGTCCCTTTGACCAATTTAAATGAAAGATGACCACAAGTTTCTTTCAAATTATCAAAATGCAGTAACCATCTTGAGTGTTTGCTGAAGCGTAAGTGAATTATCTTGTCGATTTTTTACCCTGAAAGCTATGCCCGTGGCACAACATCTGGTCATGGCTGATGGACCACGAAAACTTAATTTTGAGAAGCTCCGTTCCAACACCTTTTTTTTTATTTTCGATTAGTAACATTTTACCAAAGACCACACTCTTTTCTCTCTTTTTTTAATGACGGAAGGAACTATCCCACAGAAGAGCACTAATTGGACCCCACTGTAGAGCGCAAACCCGGTGACCAAACAGCCACTGTGGCCCGGCCACCAGGTTCAGCAGGTACCAGCCCTGTTAAGACTCGAACCCTGCCCACATTGGGGCAAAAGAGCCAAGTGCTTTCCGCCAGGGCAAGCCCCTGGGTGGTCCAAAGACCATACTCAACAATGCAACACCCACTTTTTTTCAATAAGAATTTTCATTTTCAATTTCAGCAGCAAATAAACACCCACTTAATAATGCAACATAGGAAAAAAGGCGCAGAGTAAATAACAGCGCAATTTCCAAACTATCACAAACAGCATGAGAAAATACTTAACGAGAAAGACAAAGTAAACTTTACCTTGTCCATGTTACAAATAACAAAGGCCAGCGACGTTGTACCGATGATTTTGTATCTTTGAGGAAGATTCTTCCACGGCGGCCAAGTCCAATTAAAACCCAATTTCTCAGAACCAATTTCATCTCCTAATTCATCGACCTGAAGCCCTTTCAGAACTGGCACAGTAGTAACTTCCTCGCTATCTTTAACGTTTTCCTTCTCTTTGATACTACAAGAAGCGACGAATTTCAAGCGAGTTCTTGAGGGGAACACGCGGAAGTGACGGTGATTGAGAGAAGAGTTGAAGATAGAGCTCGTTGATTGTTGTGTGTAGTGTGATAGGCAACACAAGTTGTGGTCTGCTCTAACTGTGAATTTCGCCATAATTTTTCTGGGTTTCTTCCGCTGAAGAAGAAGAAGAAAATTTGCGGATGGAAATAGGTTGTGGCTGCTGTTGTTGCTATTACGCTTGATTTGTGTGTGTGTTTGTTTGTGGGTTTGCGTGATGACTGATTACTACTACAGAGAGAGAGAAGAGAAGGAAGAAGCGTTAAGAGGAGTTGGGTTTGACACGAAGTTGGTAGTTTGTGGCTCCGATTGAACTGGGTATATTTGCAAACCGATACAAAAAATAGAAAGTAATAGCGCTACACAAAAAGGTAAAAAGCAGGGACGCCCCCTCATCTATCACGGTTTGGCAGGGCACCTCCTCATCTATAAAACGCAGCACTCACACCTTTCATCTATCAACTGTTAGCAAGGAGACCCCCTCTGCGTCATTCCCATCCAATTGCTTAACTGAATTGGATACAATTACTTTATTATCCCCCTCTTTTATTAGGACAAATGCTATTGTTTGCCAACAATTTTTTGCCATCAATTGAAACTAAAAAATGCTGCCATATATTGCTCTGAAAAACAGCAAATTGCATAAACATCGTTCATTACATTGATGGGAGGTATTTCATGTTTGCGGCTTTTCCCCCAACTGTATCCAGTTTTCTTTTCAATTTCTTGTTCTCTTTGGAAAAGATTTTGTTTAAATTTCTCATCTCTTCTTACTTCAATAACAAGAGTCCGTTCTTTTTTTTAAGGGACTTATTTGCATCCCCGAACTCATTTTCTTTACTAGATGGATCAATCCAATAAAAGTAGCTGCAATTTTTTTTGGTCTGCATAAAAACATACTTGCATTATTATGTAGTATATGGTAAAGTATAAGAGAGTTTTTGGTGTTGTTTTAACTTACCTTATAGTTAACACACCCTAAGAATCTCTTCCTAGGATTTGCTATGGATTTTGATGTGTGGATGGGTGTTGGCATTCCACAATGACAATTGTGATAATCCACTTTGCTGTTTGAATTAGTGGAATCCATGGAAGCCATTTGACAGATCTGGGAAAAGGAGAAAGGGAGGAGAGAGAGGAATAGGAGGATGTGTGTGTGTGTGTGTGTGTGTGAGAGAGAGAGAGAGTGTGTGTGTGTGTGTGTGAATAGCAGGAGAGACGGAAAAATGAGGACGATAGAGTTTTTCCTTCAATCTGGGTTTGGACGACTGTTTATATGGAAGTAAGAGTGGAGGGAAATTTTCCTTCCAAAATGATAGGGTATATGTGTCTTATATATTGTAATCCATTTTTCATCCAAAAAATGGACAGGAATGACGCAGAAGATTAAGCACTACTCCATTTCATTGTTATACGTGCAAGATGAAATTTGGACTGTCCATCCAAGTAACGGACGGCCGGGATGTGCACATCGCTGCTCAACAGCATCCCCTCTTCCATTATATCAACATCTTGGAAATCTTTTTTCTTGAAAGAAAATACACTCAAACATAGGAGTATGTTTTCATGCTTGAAATTTTATCTCCTATCATTGAAAAAAAGTATTTTTTTTTAATGTGTCAGAGGCACTAACTAATGTACTAAATATATATGTTTCATACTTTGAGTGAATAAGTGCATCCACGTATTGCATCATTCATTAATACAGTAATGCCATGTTTGCTTTTAGTGTAATAGTTTGTAAGTTATTAAGTGCATCTAGCAATGTTTTTTTTTTTTTATGAAACACAAAAAAGATAAGAGGCACCAACACTTGTACCAATAATTGTACTAACTCTCTATCTCTCTCACATTAGACATGTGTGACCCACAATTGTTTGTGCATGTAGCAAACCTATTTTTTAAGTTTTTTACTACTGGCTTGTACTTTGGACTAAGACTCAGTTTGGATGACGGCAATCTCGAGGAAGAATGAGAATGTGATGTCTTCATTCCATGATTCCAACTTTGAAAGAGACAGAAATAGGAATGTGATACCACGTTTTTCTGATTCCCACGTTTAGAAGAGATAATAGGAATGCGATTCTTGATGACATATTCAAACAGAAATCACATTCCCAAACCGAGTAGGAATCTGAACCCTCCCTTACCCTATAAGAATATTTGATTGCTTTCTCATTCATTAAGAAAATTAATAAATTTCTAAAATAATTGTTTCATGCATAAGATTAATGAATTAATCCAATATCGAAATAAAATTACTCCAGGAATCCAATTCTTAGGAATTCGATTCCCAGTAATCATATTCATAATCCTACCCAAGAAAATTCCCAGGAATTCATATTTCTATTCCTACTTAGATTCGGGTCACCCAAACATACCGTAAGAGTCCAGGGCTGGAGGAGATTCGTGCAGCTAGATTGCCTCCCCAAAAAAGAATACCACAAAGACAGTTACTATAATTTGAAATTGACCCATAAAAGTTGCAAATCGAACAGACCATACGACCAACATGTTCATTTATGTAGGGAAAGAACAACAAAGCTAGTAAGCTACCCCAGCTCCTCAAAGATCGACCATTTTCATCAGCATCATCAACCCCAACAGTGGGAAAAAAATCTCTCCACCAGAAACTAAAAAGTACAGTTGAAATAGAAGTTAGGCGGAGGAGACCCGGCGGAGAACTTAGGCCACAGAATAATCGGGTAAAAGGACAACAAAAGATCACAGGGAAATCCGTTGGAAAATCCCGTGCAGTATTTGGGCTCCCGTCTTTGTTCTTCTAAAAGATCTTGAATAGAATGCCGCCATGGGTAGCAAAAAAGGGAGCGAACACGAGTGATTCAACAGCCATTAACTTAATCAGGATGTTGAGGGACGGTCCAGATGTGTCCTTGAGCGGATCCCCAACAGTGTCACCGATCACAGCTGCCTTGTGTGCGTCAGACCCCTTGGGGCCGAGGGTCCTTGCGTGCTCCGAAGCACCAGCCTATCATGCCACAATCAATTCCAAAGTGTAAGGTAGCCTATTATATAGAACTTTCCGTTTTCCATTTCCACTCATCATTTCATGTGGAAACAGACATAAGGAAGAATTCAAAAGACACCCTTAATTTTCATAGTTTTATGCTTTTGTTCCAAAACACTTTCCAAAAATCGAAAAAGTAGCTTCCAGAATCAGTTTGTCAAACAGATTTTGTGTTTTTCATCAGAAACAAAAATAGAAAACCAAAAATGCAAAACGATACCAAAAAAGAGGAATAATTTGAGTCAACTTATAAGCTCTTTACCTCGATGTACTTCTTGGCATTATCCCAAGCGCCACCAGTGTTCGATGCAGAGATGGCAATCTGCAAATGAAAGACCATACGGTACGAGTGAGCCTTTCTGCTAAGAAAATGTCATGTACTCGAACTATTCTATTCCATAACACCTATCTATATGAAGACCTATATGAGCGCTTCTCCCTGTATTCAGAACCTCATCCGACGCTTACTTGGATAAGGAAAAAAAGTGTGTTCTTGTACAATCACCAAACATGAATGCTTAGTATCTCTGAGTTTCTCTGATTTAACTAGGCCCGAACCTCCCATATTATGCATGATATGCTTTTTAGCACCTTATAAGTTCATTAAGGAAGGAACATTGCTGTGTTCCCTTGTACTTAAGAGGCACAAATGAAGATGAAACAGACACGAAGGCGTCATATTCTCAGAACAATTTAACGCGGTCCAAGTAAAATAGTGTTAATTATGCTACTAGCCTACTATAAAATTCACTACAACCAAAGGCAAGATTTTCAATAAACAAAAACAACAGTATACCTGTACACCAGAGACAAGGGATCCAGCAAGCACACCAGATAACGTTTCCACACCAAAAAAGATGCCGACAATGAGGGGTGTAAGCATGACAAGAGCACCAGGAGGAATCATCTCTTTGAGCGAGGCATCAGTGGAGATCTTTACACAGGTAGCATAATCTGGCTTAGCAGTCCCTTCCATGAGGCCAGGGATGGTGTTGAATTGCCTGCGCACTTCCTCCACCATACTAAGAGCAGCTTTTCCCACGCTCTTCATTGTCATGGCAGAAAACCAATAAGGAAGCATTGCACCCACCAGCAATCCAATGAAAACTTTAGGTGTCAACACGTCAACAGCCAAAACCTCTGCTCGGCTCACAAAGGCACCAAAGAGGGCCAGGGAAACAAGAGCTGCAGACCCAATTGCAAAACCCTAATACCAAATGCACAATACCTTTTGTTAGTATCACCTCCACACTGAGCATGTATTGTTGAAAAAACACATCTCCTACTTCTAATGAGCTCCAATTGGTCTTCTTTTAATACACAAACTATCTTGATTACAATGTTTCAAGCAATTCTAAATGGTTGGAAACCAAGCGCAAACAATGTGATATCACTGATATACGCTTTTGATGTGAAACACAGGCCTGAAACTTTTGCTTCACAATTTACGTTATACCAATACATGAAAAGGGATTCCCGGAGAATATTAAACTAGATCATACTTGTGGTTGTGTGCCAAGAATCAAGACAATCAAAAGGGAGACTATTGACTTAAAACCATCAGATACATGATACAACAGAGCAAAGCAACTACGGCATGTCCATCAATACCTTGAGTCAACACAATAGTTCTCCCAAAACACATTCTCCAATTCATATGTAGAGCACGGGGAAACAAAATATAAATTTAAAAAAAAAAGAGTTTGGCTTTGGCTGGATGAAATGTAGGCACATACCTTTCCAATAGCTGCTGTGGTGTTTCCTGCAGCATCAAGAGCATCAGTTCTTTCTCTGATTCTATGGCTCATTCCAGCCATCTCAGCTATTCCTCCAGCATTGTCACTGATGGGACCATACGCATCAATGGCCAATCCAGTTGCTATTGTGCTCAGCATTCCAAGGGCAGCTACTGCGATACCATACATAGCAGCAAAGCTGAAACTAACAAAAATGCCAATTGCAATGGCAAAAATTGGAACAATGACCGACTTATATCCCAGTGCAAGGCCAAAAATAACATTAGTAGCAGCTCCAGTGCGGCAGGAATCAGCAACATCTTGCACAGGGCTGAAAAATAAAGAAATACTAGCATTAAAACTAGTAACTCGGAGAAACATGTCGAGAGGAAAGATAAATGATGCCAAAACCAGATACCTGTACGCATTGCTAGTGTAGTATTCGGTTACAAACCCAATGATAAGCCCAGCCCACAAACCAACACAAACACACAAGAAAAGCTGCCTGCACATGGAAAAAGACATTATATGGCTGAGGTAACTAGTCATCTATAATCAAGAATCCCACATTTGGGGATGAGTTCACATGCAATAAATATATTCTAATGGTAGGAATCCTGCCTTCAATGCTTTGGAAAAACAACATCAAACCACCAAACCTAGCTCTATCAGATACACATCAAAATGGAACTGGTTATGGGTAAATAAGGCCAAGAAAAAGATGTCACCCAAAGTAGTGATCATTAACCTTACCAGTTCTTTACTTCTTTCTGGACTCCAAAATTGAAAATGGTGAAGGAAGATGGAAGTGCAACCCAACTGACGATAGCAACACCGACAGTCATCAATACAGTGGAGATAATGAGTTGCTTCTTCAAAGTTGGCTCAATGTCCTTTACAGCCTTGATTTCAAAGAGATCAGTTGCAACCAAGGTGGTCAGCAAACAAACAAGGATACCCATAGAACTGATGAGCAGAGGATAAAGCATGGCAGTGAATTCGTGATTGATGCCAAATGAAGAGATGGAAGCAACAACAAGAGCTGCACACGAAGATTCCGCATAAGAACCAAACAGATCAGACCCCATACCAGCAATATCTCCGACATTGTCACCAACATTGTCAGCTATAACCTAAGAAATGGAGAAAAAGATAATATCAGCGCAGGGCAGTCAAATTGTGCAAGAATTTTAAGAGTTAATAAGGCTTATGGCATCCTACTGCTGGATTTCTGGGATCATCCTCAGGGATGTTCCTCTCAACCTTGCCCACAAGATCAGCACCAACATCAGCAGCTTTTGTATAAATACCTCCACCTACTCTGCCAAACAGGGCCATGGACGATCCACCAAGGCCATAACCAGTTATAGATTCAAAAAGGCCTTCCCAATCATCACCATAATACAACTTAAAGAGGTTGATGGTAATGTACAGCACTAAAAGACCATTTGCAGCAAGGAGGAAACCCATAACTGCACCGGATCTGAATGCTATGATAAAGGCCTTCCCAACACCCTTTCTTGCCTCCAAGGTGGTTCTGGCATTTGCATAGGTAGCGATTTTCATTCCCAAAAAGCCAGAAACCACAGAAGTGACACCACCAAGTAGGAAGGATATGGTGCTGAAGGCAGCAGTGGCAAGAGCAGGCTTGCACATTCTAGTGCTGTCATAAGTACAAGGCTGGCTCTTCGTGCTGAATCCCTCCACGGAGCCCAGGAAAAGAAAGATTAAAACCGCAAAAGCAACCATGAAAATTCCAACATACTGATATTCGGTATAAAGGAAGGATGTTGCCCCTGAGACATCAAATAAATCAAAGGTAGAGTTAACCGAGAGCTCTCCTCACAGATTCAAGAATAGCTTGGATTTAAAGAAAACAAGTGTAAACACACTACAAGTAATCACAAGCCATTTTAACTCTGGAGTCAAATTAAGCATCAACAGTGAAAGTTAACCAAGCAACACAGCTAAAGATCACCTATTGAAGTAAATTAACAACTCAAAATCCATAACACACTAACTTGTGTTACTCCTGTCCTGAAATAGGCACCTGACCCAATCTAGGTAACTCATGGGCATTCTGATTCGGTTCTTCAGCTTAAAGCATTGAGGAAGAATAACTTAGAAGGGAAAGAAAGACGGTTGTAAGGAGGTGTACATGTTCCCTAGTGAGATACAAATCTTGGGCTCCACAAGCTTTGTGGTGTGGCACTACAACACAAATGTTCAGTGCAGGCTGAAGGACGAAGATCCCATCCAGTTTGCTTATCGTCTAATCTCATCCAGTTTGGGGCTTTGTAGGGGCCCACAACAATGATTGAAATCGTCGATTCTATATATCTCGTCAAATATATCATCTCTGTAAAAAACTAGCTTCTTGAACATCAATAGCTCGCTCCATAAACAGACCTACTTATGCAATTAAAACTAACAGAAGAAATATGATTTGAAACTAAATCCATCCACTTTTTCTTGGCACAAAGATTTTTTGTTTATGGAGCAATCGATCATGTTAATTTTTTGTTTATAAAGTTGTGATCAAGCTAATCTTTTACGTGGATGATCAACTTGAAGAGCCAATGTCCGAAGGCTGAAAGTCTCAGGGCAATGCCTCAGGGGGCACTGTGTAATTTTTGCTATGTTATTCAAGAGAATTCAATTCCAATACTATTCACTTCAAAAAAAAAAAAACCTGAATGCGATTGATCTTACATTCAAATTATTAATCAACCCCTGCTGTGCTAACAAATACTCCCTCGGTCACTTAAATTTTAAGTGTGTAGCTTCATAATTCCAACGTATGAAAGCGATATCATCATTACACCTTTCACATCAACTTTTACCTACACTTTTCAAAATTATCCTCTACTTTTCCCCATGAATTCTTCACTCATTAACTTTCCAAAAAGACAAAATCATAATGATACAAACTTTTACCAATTAACTTTTCAAAATAGACACTTATTAAGGAACAACCTAAAATAGAATACTAAACTATTATTTGGGACGGTGCGAATATCTAATATCATCCGAGGTCCACAAAAGAAAATCAACACCAGAGGCTTCCATTTCCTAGCTTGACCAACCAGTCTACCACCAACTGTTAACCTTACAAATTAAAAAAAAGAAATAAAAACTAAACGACACAGATGTCGTGCTATAGTAAAAGGACTTGAAACTTCTCTTTTCAAGAAGATTCCGATAGGGTGGACCAATAGTGAATTCAATCATTTACACCCTTTCGACAGTCGCCTCTTATTAGGTCCAATAATTACCTCGTATATGGGCTAGAAGACAAGGACGCATATACACCCAATTACCCAAAGGAGTCTCACAAACCGAGATCACCTCTAAAAGCATCAAAAGTTCAAAACCAAATTGTCAATACCAGTACTATTATTAATGTTTGTTGCCATTATTGTTGCGAAGTAACATTAAATACGTATATGCACGGCAACTCGGCAAGAGACGTATGCAGGTAGATTTGTATGCAATGACATATATATAGTATGAACGAAGCCTTCCCACCAACCAGAAACTATGAATCAACACGAGCAAACTGCAGATAAAACGCACAAATCCAACACCAATCAACGAAATCCACAACCAGATCCACCAACCATCAATAGTTAAACCACCAAATCCACGAGATCTAGAGCTGTGTTTGGGAGATGTCTAAGAATTCATTAACTTTTACTCGATCCTTTTATTAACTTGTAGTAGTAACAAAATTATTAGCTTTTCGGTCCATTACAGACGAGAGGAAACAATAAAGACAACACGTCAATAAAGTACACCGGAGATTTAACAATTAAAAATGAAAGTTGGGCTTCGTCTTCGATGATCAAAAGTTTTACAATTTCACACACAATTTTGAATAAAAAAAAAAAAGTTTCAGGAAAACCAAAAGATTAAAAAAAAAAAAAAAACAGCCGGTATTATAAATTTTCGAAATTTATTGTTTACCTTTTTTTCATAATTTTTCACAGAAATAATCAGAAATTAGAATTGGAGACAAAGGGAATTAAAACAATATACAAACATAAAACGAAATTGAAAAAAGTTCGTATAGGATGACACAAACAGAAGAAAAAAAAAACCGTTTTGATTTTTTCATCTCTAATAAATGTTTTTGTTACAGGTAGTATTTTTTGGTAAATCTAAAAAAATTTAACGAGAATCTAACAACAAACATTCGGATATAGAAAGAAGGGAGCTGAAAAGCCTCACCTTCGGAGATAGCGTTCTGAATCTCGGCGCATTTCTGAACAACGCTGTGGTCGTTGATACCTTCCTCCTCCTCAATCAACGAGTCAGTGAATCCATTCTTGTCTTTGGCCGCCGCTGCCGGCGACTGCTTCTCCGTCGACACCTTGACGCGCGAGACAATCACCCACTGGATGAGCGAGAACACGATTCCCACGACGGCGCATAACGGAATCAGTATCTGCGTCCATAGATCCGACAGAATCGCCGCCCCCATTGCTTCCTCGTCAGAATTCCCTATCCCCGGAACGGAATCTCAACTGTGACAACCACCGCCTTCTCTCTTCCCTCTCTCTCTCTCTCTCTCTCTATCTCTCTCTCTAATTTCTATTCGCGGCTGTGAAGATTGGGCGTCGGGGAGGTTGAATACTTGAATGTATATATAGACGGATACACGTAGGAGAGAGAGGAATAGAGGATAAAATGGAATAATTGATTGAGGAGAGACAACGAAGCGTGATGGAAAATTGTTTTTTTTTTGTTGATAAATTTAGAAAAAAATAATGGGAAAAAAACAATGGGAAAATATTACTCCTAGGAAACAGCCTAGAGCCAGGGTGAAAAAACAATGGGAAAAAAACAGAGAGCCCATAGGATGTTTTTCATTGAAAAACTGAATTTCGATTTGATAATTTGTACTCCTACCGTTGAAAAATAATTATTCGGTCCGCAAAACGAACTTTAAAATAATACTAGGAGTGTATTTTTATCAAAACGAATTCTAACATTTTTTTGCATAAAAGAACTCGATGATATCGGGTGATTTGCAAAAAAAAAAAATTGAAATTATGTTTGATAAAAATGTATTATTTTTTAATTATCGTTTTACGAATTGAATCATTGTTTTGGAACAGAGGATAATATCTTTGTTCAAAAAATAATTACTGTATTTGATAATATCTGGTTTGGGCTGTTTTATAGGGAAATGGGAGGTTCAGAAAAACTTGAAGCCAACGGTGATTGGTGAAGAATGAGATAAGATTTTTTGTTTGTTTCTTGTCTGAATTTTGCTCCACTTATTGAGTATTTTTCACAGGTATCTTCATATTTTCACCAAGCTTTATTGAGATTAAATTATTTCCACCTCACCTCGTGTGGAAACCCTATGGTTTACGACATCTATTGTGGGCTTCACTGTGCATTCGTCATGCAAAAAAATTAGCCTGATCGTTTAATTTAAAAATTATTGACAGAATTAGATCATCTATAAACCGAAATTCAATAACATCGGATGAGGGTCCAGAAGAATATATGATCGTTTTCGGTACTTTTTTATAGTCTGCACTAGATTTTTATTTTATTTTATTACTTGAAGACAAATCATTCTTAAAAAATTTGCTATTTTCCGGTGTTACTTTCTTTTCATAATTTTTTATTTGACATTTTTTTCATAATTTATGGGACTAATTATTCGTTTCGATGAGAGAAATCAAAAAATTAGCCCGATCGTTTAACTTTAAAATTATTGACCGAATTAGACAGAAATTTAATTTTTTTATATACATAACAATATAGATCAAAACTGTTTTTTTTTTCGCTCGTATACAGTGACCGAGCAAGTATTTTTACTCAGGAAGGGCCGAAGCAAGAGGAGAAAAAAAATCTATAAAAATGAATTTTTGAATATTGATTAAGTAGATTAAAAAGGTTCAAAATTTAATTCAGTAACCTAAAGAAAGAGTTCTAACTAATAAAATTCCAAAACGTGGCCCTGTTCGGTTAGGGGGTTTAGTTTTACTTTAATTTTGTTGACATCATCATTTTCTTCATTTCTCTCTCTATCTCTCTCCACTCATTACACATTTTGACATCATCAAAACTAAACTAAACTACCAAACGAACAAGGTATTTTTTGTTTTGTTTAAAAAAAGAAAATTTTAAAGTGACTATAAGATTGTTATTCCACTTAAAAGAGGTGCACCTTGTTTGGTTGAGGTTTTGAGAACCCGATTTTGAAAACCTTTGAAAACCGAACAAGGGAAGATTCTCAAAACCCGATTTAGAAACCCCTACCGAAGGCCGTGGTCAATTGAGTGACAACCAAGTGATGAACGCATTATACTCCTTGCATGAGGTGAGGGTTCAAAACCCATCAATTTCATCCTTTCTCCTAAATTAGTATTAGTAGAATAGGATTTAATAGTTAAAATATACATATATATATATATATATATATATATATATATATATATATATATGTGTGTGTGTGTGTACGGACGGGGCATCTTGACCGTCTGTGCGTGTTTTCGACGGTCTGAATTTTAAAAAGACTCTTACATGTAAAAAGTCTTTTTTTAAATCGGACCATCGTTTCCTGAAATGGACGATTCAGATACGTTCGTGCACTTACGTACGTATGCGTAGCTGGATTGCTATAATTTTCAGGGCAAGGGTCGCACCCTCTGAATTTTATGATTTTTTTAGTCGTGTTTATGTACTTAACAAAATACCCATGCGTAAAAGGCGGTACTCCCCAAACATTTTTATATTTTTTTAATAGAGTTTATATGACTAATATAGGCAAGCTGTCTCAAGAAACCTAAAATAAAATTGGATCTAGGTAGTTCCTAAAATAAACTATTACTATAGAATAAATATTAGAAGAATATATATACTAAACAAACAACAGACAATAACGACAGAATATTTTTTGCATTCCGAATATTGATAACAACACTTCAATTTTTGTCTTTAAATCTTCATGGTATGTGTACTTTGAACATTAAAAGACAGATATTGAAATGTGTTTCTCAAAAAATAGAGTGTTAAAATCAATTACGATACAGAGACACTTTGTAGAGCATTAAAAATTGTGAAATTGCGGACCTTTTGTCAAACACAATATAATAAAGGAGAATCCACACATTGTGAAGTTATCGTATGATGGCCATTCTACCTAAAATTTTAGTCTGCACCCAAAATAAAAACACAATTTCTCCTAAATTAATGAAGTTTTTTCTTCTTATTTTGGTTTTTTTTTTTTTGTGTTTTTTCATCTCTTTTGAATTATTTTCAAATTTATGTTATTTTTTGAATTATTCGTTCATTTCAACGAGAGGAGTCTAAAAAGTAAAAAAACAGCGATAAAAAAACATACGAAACAACTGGTATTTTTTGTCAAAATTTTCATCTTATATAATCTTTTTCAACTTCGGTTCTCATTTATACTTTTTTCGATTCCCCTTGTCGAGATGAATAATTAATCCCATAAATTATGTCAAAAATGTCGAATAAAAAATTATGAAAAGAAAGTAACACCGGAAAATAGAAAATTTATGAAACAATGATTTGTCTTCAAGTTATATATATAAAAAAAAAACTACTAGTGCGGACTATAAAAAAAATATCGAAAATACCATTTACACAATATGTAAACCGACCCTTAATTCATTATCTACCGTTAATTGATTAGTAAAAGGAGAAGGAGAAATTATTCTAGGCCCAGTTTCCCACTTGATAATGATTTTATCAAACTTGATAAAATCTAATATTGATTTTAATAAAATCTAATATTGATTTTATAAAAAATTGATAAAATCATGTGGAAAACTGGGCCCTAATGTATGGAGTATATACTCCTATTGGATTATAAATAAAGCTTAGATATGAACTTTGTACGTATATTAAAGTGGACGTGTGGCTGAGAAGTCATAGTAATCGGATTATGCCGTGAGCGTATTTTAGACGCAAATTTCGTGCCGATGCCGAATCGACTTTTGCTTTTAGTTTTTTACTGTATTTTTTACTTTGGTGTTTTTGACCCTTTGTTGGGGGTTGGTTTCTTGACTGGATGTTGGGATGGATAGGATTGGATTTCATTTGACACGGGGCCCTCCCTTTTTTTTTCTTTTTTTTTTAATTTTAAGAAACCATTGTCATTACCATTAGAAACAAGATTCACAATGATCAAATTATTGAGATACAAACCGAAATGCTATGCGTAAGAAAACTTACACCGAATCATACACAGAATGTGAATTCTTTTTTAAAAATGTGTGCGCGAAACACGACTTCATGTTCTCACGTTATTCACATTGTGTATAGTTCGGTGTAATCCTCCTTACGCATAACATTTATGAGATACAAAATCACAAGATGCAAGGGCGCTGTAATACCCCAGGTTTGGGGGTAGATGGTGTTTAGTCTCACATTTGTTGTTTCCATGAATGATCTTGGATATATAACAAGTCATGTAAGAGACTACTAGTACCTTGGGCTTAAGCATTTTGGGCTATGTGGTGTGCCCGGTGAATCAAATCAGGGTACTGAGTCAGTGATTTACATGGGACGTTACAAGCGCACAATAGCCAACAAACATAACTCCGTAATAGAATCCCGGATAAACAAACTAAAGCATACTCAACAATGACAAAAGCAACATACCAACAAGCCGGTGAATATCCTAATCCGTTTTGGGCATGTTGCTAGAAAAATTGAACAATGCTATACGTACCGACCAAAGGGGACACTTTTGCACGAAAATGGGATGATTTTGGATCGAGCACTTACAGCCGTTCGATGGCCTCGATTCCTGCGTAGACCCACTCGGATTTTGATTCTGAATACGATGAACGACTCGGATTGGCCGTTTGGGACCCACACGGGGTCTCTGGCGCCGTCGGTACATGATCGGTCCCCATTTGGTCGGTACCCGTATATTTGAAAAATTGGACTTATTATTCCCAAGCAATACGAAAAGTCAGATATGCAGCCTCCCGATCTCTCGGAGACATGTTTTGGTATCAGCGGCGTAGGAGTTGGTCTCCGGCGACGCGGTTCGACTTCTACAACTTTGGACTTTGGAGCTAGTCTCCGGCGACGTGGTTCGGCTTTGGCAATAGATATTTTGGGACTTTGATTTCTTAGGCGGAGATCAAATTGTTTTATTATTATTATTATTACTATTATTATTTATGTTGTTTTTACTATTTATTTTTGCTTCCCCTCCCTTTGTGGAGTGTTTTTCTTCTAGATTTCGTCTGTGTCTACTTCATCGTTTTAGCTGAGTTTCCTTTTTTAAGATTCTCTACTATCCAATTTTTAACTGGTCCTATACTCGACCTTGTTGTTTATCTCTTTTTGCAGTATGTCGCATTGAGTCTGCTAACACATGACTCGTATATAGATTTTTGTAGTTCTCGTTCACACTAGTGTATATTGTGATGAAATATTTGTATCGCCATGGCACTTTTTTGAATGAAATTGCCTCTTGTTCAAAACCCAAAAAAATCTGTTTTTTTTTTTTGCTCGATCAGTAAACCAAAAAAATCTTGCATTTTCAGCTGGCCCACTATTGTTTGATTGCAAAATCACAACAGAAACGGATGGTGAAATAGCTTGTCCTATTATTGCTAAGCTAGAAAACCATGTTTGACATTTCGTGATGCATTTCATTTACCCAATTGTTGGGTGCATTTAACAAACTCAACCTCCACATTAAACTCTATTTGATATTGTGTACATAATCTATTAATATATAAAAAGTATTTCGGAATTGTATTTTATTCTTTACCAACTCTACTTTCAACCCAATATTTGAATTTTTAAGAAAACCACTCCAACAAACATTTTTTGTTTTTTAGAATCAAAATTCTCTTTTTTCTGAATTTTGTCTTAAAGTCAATTTAATTTTGAAGTGTTGCAAATATTTTTTAAATCACATCATCGCACTAATTTTATAAACAAAGAACTGGATGAATTTAAAACTATATCCATTGTCCTATATATTTTTCATCTTCTAATATATGATATGATTCGTTCATCCTTCGTATTTGAAGTATCACAACTCATCATACTCTGTAATGAAGATGGATTTGGAAGATGGCCGGGTTGGAGGGGAGCGGTATGGGTTGGAGATCGATGCCCTCCTAGTCGTTAAGTTACGGTTGATGTTTCCAAATTTTGTTCTTCCTTTTTTTTCGCCAGACGATTAGATGTTAGAGGTTAGACTTTAATTAGTTATAACGGGAGTCAAACACTTATTCCATAAAAACTCGAACTCAGGACCTCTCATTTAGAAAAGAGAGTACGTAATGAACCAACGACACTACGCGTGGTGCTAAAAAAATGTTAAAAAGTTAAAAACCAAGTCTTTAGCTTAAAAAGTTATATTTACCCCCCAAAAAAAGTCTTTAGCTTATTCGATTGGTTTGGGATAAAAAAAAAAGTGAAAATTCTGAAGTACGTACTAACGAAGAAAAAAGAAAAGAGCCATGAATTTTGCCGATGTTATGCAATGTCCCTTACGATGGAATACGATGCTGCATGTCTCGTTTTATGAAAGTTAAGATATAAAAAAAGAATATGACTTCTTTTTATTTTTTGAAAGATTCCAAGGTTTTTTTTTTTTTTTGATCAATTGATCCCAAGGTTCACAATGCATACAAAATCACTGCTGTACAAAAAAAAAAATTGGTAAAAAATAAACACAAACTTATTGTTTCAGTTAATAAACTCAACTTTGGCTCATGCTTGTCGATCGGTTAATTTTTTTTTAAAGATTGTTTTGTTACATAAACAGATCAGACCTCGATAATTTTCTTTGAAACTCGGTAAGTTTTCAACTCCACCAAGGTTAAAGAAGCTACTACGCAACTCTTTCGGTTTACATTCAAAAAAAAAAAAAAAAAAAACAAAATATTTGAGATTGGATCAAATTCGGCACAATTAAAGCTCGTTTGAATTCTTCTGAACTTGAAATTTTTTTGAAAAACTTGTTCAGTTTTCAAACCAAACTCAAATAACGACTTGCTCAACTCATTTATCTTTTTCAGGATTTATTGTTTCTGTTGTCATGTTATGTGCATGATCAGCTTCTCGTTTTTTTTTTTTTTTTTTAGTGGAAATTTGATCTCTCCATTACCTTATAAAAATTTATTTTGTGATCTTTAAACACCGTCACGTGATATTTCAGTAAAGGATTCGCTGCACATTTTGAAGGAGTGATTCGAGTGAATAACTCTTTGAAGAGGAGACAACAGATCGACTGGTGTGGGCTAATAAAGAAGGAGGTTGGGAGTTGGGATCCTATCATTTCTGTAGTAGTCAAGTTGGTTACTGTGGGACCCTGTCCCCCATAAGGTTCTGCAGGCTCAGACCCTCAACAAGGACCACACAGCATCAAACCATTAATCCCATATCTCACCATTAAAAGTAAAACATTTTCCCGTAAGTTCCCGTTTGTTAAAAGTTTTACTTTTACTATCTCTGTTTCTTTTTTTCTGTTTTTGGTACATCGGAAAAGAAATTATTGAACGGAAAAAAAAACAGTAACAACAACGATAAAGATAAACAATAACACAACGATCAACCAAAATCTACACAAGATCGGATTCCAGAGAAGAAGAATCTGCATCCAACTTCCACCAACGCCGTGGTCTTACCTGCTGCCGCCACCGCCGCCTTCATCAGAAGCCATTAGAGGCCGGAGCTCGAGATCCATCACAGATTGGTGATGGTCAAACAAAAAATGCAAGAGATTTGGACGATTCGAACTCTCTCCAAAGAGAGTGACTCAGCCCAGATCTACAAGTTAGAGGAGGAACTAGAGAGAGGAGAGGAGAGAGGTGTGAGGGGGGTGATACAGGGCGCTCTCTCTCTCTCTCTCACGCTCAACCACTATCTCTGTTTCTCATATGCTAAAAGTAGCGGAATAATTTTAACAAAATGAATATATGAGAAAATTTGGCTTTTAGTAACTTAACTTTTATTTAAAAGAAAATCAAAAGTGATTTTAACAATGTTGCTAAAACTAAACTTTTATGGGTTTTTCCGTTTTAGCAAATGAGCAGGGTCACCAGGCCTCTTCAAATGGGTTGTCTCCGGTGGCAGAACCAGGTTTCTAAATTGGATACGACATTCTAAATTCATTATTCATCATCATATTAATTGTGAGTTTTCACTACGATATTTTTGATATTTTTTTACTACAAGTTATCAAATCAACTGATATATATGAGAAGAATGACTTATTGATTTGACAACTTGTAATCAAATAATACAAAAAATACTGTATTGGAGACTTAGCCAAGCT
This sequence comes from Gaultheria prostrata, assembly GCA_036023075.1. Lineage (NCBI taxonomy): Eukaryota > Viridiplantae > Streptophyta > Magnoliopsida > Ericales > Ericaceae > Gaultheria > Gaultheria prostrata. The sequence goes on along the minus strand of JAXBDA010000143.1, from coordinate 45,384 downwards.
ACATATTTTTATAGGTTAATCATTCATCAAAGTACTTAGGTTTAGTCAAAAGTGGGCGTTGTCTTCTCAAATGATACTTGTGTGATGTATGCGAGGAGAATGACTTATGAAAAAATACTGAAAATACCGTCGAAGATACTCAGCTTAGTATCTTAAAAAAAACACGTATTCTGATGTATTCATAATATCCAAAAAAAAAGGTGCACATTTTAATAGATTAATCATATATCAACATATATAAATATACCAAAACAAATATCGTAATATATGAAAAATAGTAGTAATCCACAAAAATGTATGATTTCTTTTCATTTATAAGTATGTTTTTGATCTTATGTTTAGACCTAATTTGGGACTGTGCCACCTCCCCTTTTCTATGATCCACCCCAGTCGTCACAAGCATGAAAATACGATCCACCTCTTCCACTTTGCAAATCTCTGACACGTAACTGTAAAAACAATATCGACGTAAATATTATATTGTGTTGAAAACAATAGAAATTGGAGATGCTGTATGAAACAATTACCAATATCAATTTCGGAGGAGCGGGTTGCAAACGAGCTGAGCCGAGCCCAATATTCGAGTTCGGCTCGTTTGCTTAATGAGCCCAATATTCGAGCTCGGTTCGGTCGTAAACGAGTCGAGCCAGACTAATTTACTTAACGAGCCTCTTTGAACGAGTATAGCCTATAAAACGAGTCAAGCTTTTACGAGTTGATCAGCTCGGCTCTTTTAATAAACGAGCCCAAAACTCGAGCTCGAGCTCAGCTCGATTAGTAAATGAGTCGAGCTGAGCTGAGCCGAGCCGAGCCGCAAGCTCGACTCACTTGCTTTTCGGGTAACAACCAAGATGAATGTCCTCTGTTTCCTATTGATTTTAGCTCCGATTTGGAGTTTTCTCCCTGTGTGGATATTTCCATACCGATCGTGGATATTGTTTATGTACTTATTGTATTCCTTTCTGATTTATATGGACACCCCGAAAGTTGTAGCATTTATTACTCAACTTAGGGCTCTGGATGAGGGTTTGTTTAGCCCTCTGGGCCATTTATGAGTTATAAAATTATAAACCAAACTAAAAACCGAGCCTTATGTCCCAAATCAATTGGGGTCGGCTACGTGAATCATTTTCCTCCACTGAGCTCGATCAAGTGTTGCTTGCTCACTAAGCCCTAGTAGACTCAAATCCTTGCGCACTACCGCAAAGTCAATTTGGGTCTTCCCCTCCCCGAAACGTTGCTACTCAAAACTATCATATCCGCTCTCTTAACTACTGCATCCGTTGGTCTCCGATAGATATGCCTAAACCACCTAAAGCCTATTTTCCCTCAACTTCTCCTCTATAGGTGCTACACCTACCATATCTTTTGTTAAAAAAAAAAAAAAAAAAAGAGGGGGAAGATGAATAGCTTGACAAATTGATCTTCGGATGAGATTATTAGATAAAGGACATAATTACTACATTGTGATAAGCGGAGTTACTTGACCTCACTTATTTTCAAAGCTTCTTACATATTTTCATTATTTATTCAATTGACCCAAAATGTATTTAAATAAACTACCCCAAGAAACCCACTAGAATTGCTTATCTCATTTCGGGGCATCAATTCATAAACATTCTGAGTACCTCTCTGATTATGTATATTTCTTTAAGGAATCCAATAGTGTAAGATTACATAGTCGAGGGTCCATATCAACACTTGGCGTGGAATCAATGTTATACACTTATACTATATGAACACGTGTCGCCGCTTTACCGGAGGAGATGTGGACGGGAGTTGAAACGTTGTCCCCGGCGTTTCATTCGCACGTTTCTCTCTCCTCCTCACTCCCCTCTCGCTCACACACACAACTGCTGGCACCCCTCTCTCTCTCTCTCTCTCTCTCTCTCTCCATATATATATATATATGTATTCACCGTACATCTGCTAGCTCCATATCCGCAACGCCACAGACAGTCTTCTACCCAAAACCCTAGAATTTGGCTGCGTTCTGGCCGTTGATTATCGTTTAAGTAACAAAACCTATACACAAATATAACCCAATTTGCAATTTACGTACATATATAATGGGAAAGAGAAAGCGAAGGTCTGACCAGAACACGACTCCTCCTCCACCGGGTATCATTTCCCCTTCCGCTTTTTATTTTTTCTCTAACTCTCTCTCATATCTTGTCTTTTTAATTTTTTTTTTCTGTGTTGTGTTTCTATTCATCTTTGTGGCTATAATGTTCAAATTGGATTACCATTTTTGTGCGGGTAATGGGTTGTTCACAATGAATTTATGTGCCAAATTTTCACATTTTACATCAAGAATTGAAAATTTGCGTTTATTTCCTGTTTAAATTATGGTGAAATGATCTGTTGCATGCAAAGGGAGCTATTGTGATATTCGTGAGGAACCCACAAGGTGAAATTCCACAATTTGTAAAAATGAACAAAATTGATTGACAAGTGTTAATTTGGTGATGGAATTTTGGGATATTGTTCATTGAAGTTTGGCAGATGAATTTTGTAAAGGTCAATTCGTCTAAACAAATGGGTCAAAGAGACATGGAGTGGAGAAATAGAGATTTGGTTATGGAAGAAACATTGGGATTGTTAATTTTATAACTTAATTGGGTTAGCCAATTTTCGAGGGCTGAAGTTTCTTGAAATGCCCCAGTAATTTTGGCACAATCCCCTATATTGAGATTCTTCGTTATTTCCACACGAAAAAGGCCACCTCCTGTAGGATTTTCCATGACAAAGTAATCCTCCTACTCTCGGCTAAAGTCTTGTGAAAGGAGTTCACATCTAATTCTCCCACTCCATGAAGAAACTTACCACATTGAATAATTCTGATCATACTTCATTTGTTCCTTAATGTTGGTCCCTTTCATCCTTTTAAGGAGACACAATGATTGCATTTGGATCAAATTTCAAGGAGACATTTCCTCTATTGCTCCTTACAGACATTTGTGAGGATAGTTTGAAAACTTACCTATTTTGGATGTTGGACTTTCCAAGAGAAACTAACATTTTGGCTGAGCTCAGTAGCGTGGGCTTAACCAAATAGGGCGTCAGAATGTTTGGATGGTTTTTGGGATTCTAATATGGCAGGTGCACCGCTCTACCTATTCCACTACTAAATTATGGTGTGTACTCATTCCACCATGGGTTGGCTAAGAAAATCCAAAACATTTTGGAGCATCGGTGAAACAACAATTTGGAACTGGGGGAGTGGAGTACCTACTATTGTAAAGCAATCCAAGGAGATTTTCCAGTTGCTTAACCTCCTGATGATGCAAATCTCTACTCAATTTGGTACCCCCCAAAATGGTGGCGGTTATTCCTCCACCATGGCACATGGAGTGTCCTTGTTTCAAGCCAACAGTTAATGGAGAGAATATCCAGCACAAAGCATCATCATCAAACCACCAATCACACCAAAGTCTTATACTGTCTTTTGCAATCTGGTCTCTTCAACACTCCTTTTAGTTTTCTTCTTTCCATTTGCTAGATTTTATGCCCCATGGTTGAGATTGCAAAAATGTAAGAAACAAAAGTTACCTATAAACCTTTGTTTAAGCTGTTTATTTTTGTGATCGGCACCTTCGCTGTTGCCTGCCAAACATTCAATTTCTTCTGAATACAATTTTTAAAATGATTATATGTCTATCCCTTCTTTAAACCAAATTGTCCCCGCCAACGCTCTTTAAAACCCTTTTCTGCCCTGTCTTCCTAGCCATATGATTTATTCCAAGTGTCTTTGTGGCACTTTCTATAGGCTTTTTGAGACCTTTTACCAGTTCGTATAGGTTTTTACCCTCTGTGGGAGAATCATGCCCCAATACACGGGTTCTTTTGTCTTATTTTCTTTTCTTGGTTGGTGCTGACACTTTGGTTTATCTCCTGGTAGAAATTGTATCGGCGACTGACTATTGAATTTCATTTCGAGTATTGCAGACATCATGCCATATTCCTCGAGAATGGATTCGCTATCAAAAGAGGTATGTCGTTACGAACTTTTTCTTATAATAGCTAACGTCTGCTCTCTACTTCAGTTTTCTGCTAATTCTATGTTATAGGCTTCTAGCCCCCCCAATGAGTTTCTGCACCATTTCCCTACTACAAGGACGAAGATTGAATTATATCGTGTGATTTAATATTAGTTTAAGGTTAAATCTTTGTTGGACGGTTTATATCTTCGAGTCATACCCCTATTGGATAGAGCATCATTCTTTCTCTCCCCCTCCCACGCTTAAATGAGCGTAAACATGTATCCGATTGTTTTGCCTTTTCATCTCAACTCTTTGCCCTTTTTGCTGCAGAAATCTTCTCATTCAGTTGATAGTAGTACAATAAAGTCTCTTGCATCTATTATGGATATCATGGATAGTTCTGGGAAGCTGCCAAACACCCACCATCCAAATCAGAATCCTAACCATGCATTATTGTTGAGACACCCACGTCATTTCTACGGTCGTCAATACTCTCGGCGAAATTCAGCCAACAATGCTGGTGCATCATCTTCTCGTGGCAAGGGTGCCCCACTTGATGATAAACTCTCTTTTAAGTTTGCTAGTCAAGGCAACTCAGATTTTGGACATCACACAGGTTGACTTCTTCTTCTTATGTTTCATGAGTAGCAATAAATGCTCTGTTATGGTGGAAGTAAGAGGTGGAAATTTGTGTTGGCGTAGATTAAGTCACCAAAACCTGTGTTTGAAGGACCTGTCGACGCTTGGCTATGGTTCTGCCATTTGTACTTATACATTCACCTATGACACAAATTTACTATTTAGGTTTACTACGGATTTATGTATCCAAAAGATATGTGCATAGTTCATGACATTAAAATGTATCAGTTGTTGTACGATACTTGGAGATAGACTACTGTTATAAGTATTGAGGAATGTATGTGAAGGATCCAAATGTTCAATTTTGGTATGGGGTGTTACAGTGTTGTACACATTTCTCATACCCTTATGGCCTTGTAATAGTTGGTAGACATATTTAGGGTAATTGAAGAGTCCATGTAACACTGATGGAGGCACATTTGGCACTTTGCTTTGTATTACAAGTTTGAAGGAAGTTTTATGTGGAAAATTTGCCTTCATGATAAATAATCATAGCCATCTTGTCGATAACTGCTTCGTTCAAATTTTTTTGAGGAAGCTGTGCTCCTCTCTGATGGAAATTGAAGTTTTCTCCTATTTCTCCCTTGAGCTACTTTACAAAGTAAAAACTATCAAAGCAGGTATAAGGAACTGTCGTCATATGCATTCTCATGAAAAGCTTGCCTTTCTTCTGATTTAATTTTCAGAAAACAAGGATAAAGGATTCAGCAGACCAGAAAGAATTAGGTCAGGTTTCTCAGGAGCGAATGCAGTATCTAGTGCGGCAAAGATGGAGTGTGGAATATGCAAGAGGCTGTTGAAAAGGAAGCCTTTTATTATTGACGATTCTATCTCTTCCGGTGATGTCTCAGTTGTGGCAGTTCTGGTTTGTGGGCATGTTTATCATGCTGATTGTTTGGAACAGAGAACAAGCCACGAAACGAAACGGGACCCGCCATGCCCGTTATGTGTAGGTCTGCTCTCGGAGCTTGATGGCTCAAGAGGGCAGGAGTGATTGTAGAAATGTTCACTCTGAAGGAAAAATGACAAATAAGATAGATAGTTTTGCAAAAAAACAGAATATGTTAGCTGGGGAGAACTGGCAGTTGATTTTATCGAACACTGTAAGGCTGGCCAGCAATATGTCCTTCTGTTTTTTGCTAGTTTTAAGAATAGTGTGTCAAGAATATTGTATTTTGATTTTTTCCCCCTACATACTTCCCTGTGATGATCTGAACCAGTTTCTGTTCTGTTTTTTGAAAGCTTACTGGAAATTTGGGCAGTAGATTTACATCTAACACTGCTTTTCGGGTTGTACTTCGATTTCTTGCTCGTTTTGAATTGTTTCGTGCTGTACATGTACAGTTGTACTTTCATTCTGTTGCTAGTTTTTGAATGGATTTTGGTACAAATTCTAGCCTCCTCAGAAGTACTGAATACGTGGACCGTGAGTGGCGGGAGCCCCAAGTTTAGTGATGTAATAGGAAATTTTCCAGACATACCCAAGGTTTTTTCCCAAGAAATTAGTACCAGGCTACCAGCCATATGATTTTTTGTCCTCTAATTGTTAGAGCAGCAGAAATCGTTTCATAGTACTTCTTAAATTAAGAACATGATTACATAGTCGGCAAAAAAAATTGTTTTAACCAGGAGCCGTCGACTTCAGAATTCTAATTTGCTTGATGACCGTAAAGAATGGTTTTTGCTTGCAAAGCATTGCCAAGCTATCAACTGAGAGAGACCTTAGTTAGGTTGGTCTTCCTTAAAACACACATATTCTTTCCTTTTGTTCTTTATCTTTTACAACCATTTCCCACTTGTTTTGTTCTCCATTTCGCACAAAATTTCTGCAGCTACAATAGGGTTGATGAGAGATGTTTCTAATAATCACAGAAAAATGGGCACGAAAATTCATATCAACCTAGGGTGCATCAGAACTTTACCAACTCAGGAGCAACACAAATCGAAGATAACAATCATCGAACTATTAAAATTTTGATTACATTTTCCTTCATTACATCTTCCCATCGTCAAGCTGCCGTAAATTCAGAATCCAGACACAGAGCTGGTAAGAAAGCGCCTCATCCACTAAGCTAACACCTAGTTCAATGAATACCGGATGAAACAACACAATTAAACAAATTCAGATCCAGACACATAAAGCTGGTAAGAAAGCGCCTCATCCACTAAGCTAATGCCTTAGTTCAATGGAAACAGGGGGAAACAACACAATTAAATTGGTGGAAACTCCGAGAGATCTGAATAAATAATGAAACTAACAAGACAGTTTAACTGTTTAAGAAAATGTTAGCAACCTACCATGAGGGAGAGAAATGCATATCACAACAAAGTTGCGAGTACACAAGACTACCTAATGCCCAATAGTTGCAGAAAACTGTACAGAAAAAACACACCAGGGAACCAAAGAAGCTATTGAATGGAGCAGCATTTTTCCAGCTTCCTTGCACCTAGTGTAACAAACTACTCTCTACTTGGTCCCCTTTTTTCGGCTTGTTTTGTTTCCCGTGACTTGATGATCGAGAGAGGGACAAGGAGGAAGCACAGTCTCAGCATCTAAAACATCCTCTTCTTTTTCCGACACCTTGTCAAATCCAGGCACAGGGTTTATGGACTCGGAATATGTTAAACGGAAGGTATCTACCATGAAGTAACTTGAGCAATAATTGTACACGTTCTTATGCACGTAATTGCACACAGCAATAGCATGGCGGCAAGGTAGTCCAGTAGTTCTCCACACAAGGCAAGTACAGTCCCAGTTGTTAAGATCCACGACGTGACTAACATCATCGCGAACCTCAAATATCGTATCGGATGAGATGAAAACCTTAAGGCTGCGCGAATCAACTGCTTCTTCTTGTAGTTTTCCCATTTTCGATGGAGTGAGTTTTGTAGACCACTTGCTCGAATCTGCTTGCCGTGCATTTATCAAATCGGTCAGCATAGAAATTAGTGCATCTATCTTCTGTGTTATAGGCAATTCCTGCGATTGCTCCATCAACTTAATGTATGGTTCTGCAACATTTTCGGTTATTTGGTTATGGCGCTCACCTTTAAAAGATGTGGTCGTCCAATACTCTGGCTCAATTTGCATGACCCAATCATAAGCTTGAGAAGAAACATGTTTAATTTGCTCGGTGAACTTTTTGAAACCTACAAGTCGGACAGCATGGGCGGCTGCAATAAAATAGCCACGCAATGTTCCTTTACCGTCTCCATGGAACGGAGGTTTTGCATTTGTTTGCAAGCTTTCCAAAAGGTGGTACATGGAGTAACCGTAATTTGCATTCTCAAATACTTTAAGCACAGACTCCTTTAGTCCTTTCTCTCTACCAGAAACAAAAGTTACGGGTTCTGAAGTTGGCAATGCAGATTTCAACTTCTCCAGAAACCAACTCCACTTAGCATCATTCTCAACATCGACAATTGCAAATGCAATTGGAAAGAAACCATCATCTCCATCAAGTGCGGTTGCTGTCAGTAGAACTTCTTGATGCTTAGATTTGAGAGACGCAGCTTCGAGGAAAAGAAGGGGACGGCAACCCTTTAGGAAACCATTTATTGAGGCATGAAAGGAGATAAAAAAACATTGGAATCTTTTGTCAGCACCAATTACGAGATTTGTAATACTTCCAGGATTTGTTTCTATGATCTTCTCGCAGTACCCAGACAGCTTATCATATGTTTCCTTATATGGGCCCTGAATATGCTCTCTAGCATCTATAATTCCACGCCACACTTTTGTATAAGTCAACTCAATCCCAAAGTCGCTTAAAATACCATTTGCTATTTCCTTCGGTTTCTTATGTGGGCAGTCTCGTAATCTATCCTTGATAATATTCACCAACCAATTCTTAGCTGGATGAGCAGAATTCCATGACTCCCCATTGCATGTGTGTGAGTTATCAAACTTTTTGACCCTAAAGGAATGAGCAGACGGGACCCAAGCTGCATGAATCCTCCAAGAACAACCTTCAGTTACACATCTGGCACTCACACAACTACTGTCATTCTTCTTTAACCTGTACACAAAGTGATGTGCAATGGCAAATTTTTGCAATGCATCCCGAAACACATACACATTCTTGAAATCCTGACCAAAACCAGTAATACCCACTTTCCACGACTCAATTAGTTTTTCCAGCGACATGTCATCAGATCTTGTACGGCGATCTTTTCGCGATCTTTCGTCCCCTTCATCATCGGGGACGGAAACAATGGTGGGACCATTTGCACCAATTTTCCAGGAGGCAGTACGTCTGCGCTTCTTAACAGTATCTGCAGGACTAACACTTTTATCAATTTCCATTGAGCTGTTAGCACTTCCCTTGGCAGAAAAAGTAACAGGAGAGGGCCAATCACCACTGGAATCTGCACTATTGGCATCAACAGAGTCATTTGAGGAAGTATCTGATCTAGTTGGGCTCCTAGAAGTTGCTGCACCAACACCTGTTGCAGAGTCGGTAGTCACAGGAGTAGCCTTCTTTGGTGCAGCAGTTCTCCGGTTGGCAACACGAGCAGGGTTAGCCTTCTTTGGTGCAGCAGTGCTTTGATGCTTTGGTGTAGCAGTACTTCGAGTCTTTGGTGCAGCAGGAGTAGCCTTTTTTGATGCAGCAGGAGTAGCCTTTTTTGCTGCAGCAGGACTAGCCTTTTTGGCTGAAGCAGGACCAGCCTTTTTTCCCGCAGAAGTTCTTTGATTGGCAACACGAGAAGTAGGAGTCCCATCCGGACTAGCAGCATCAAGTGGCAATGAAGTAGCAGCAGCAGCTGTGGTGGGTGCAACAACACGGCTCACAGACTCAGCTACTTTTATACCAGTTTCCCTGCAAGTGTTATGATGTAGAACAAGATATGAAGGGTTATCACTTATGGAAACATTATTTTGGTAACAACTGTTATTTACGATTAGTATAAGGAGATCTTATTTGTGCTGCCTGTTTTGCTCGTTCCTAATTTAATTTTGCTAAGATTACGACTTTTATTTCATTTTAGCTAATAGATTTGGTTTCCAAGTAATGCTTTGCTTGGGGCCACTCTAAGTAATTTCCTTTTTATTAGTAGTCTTACTAGTATAAATAAGGGTGTAAGCCTATGACATTATTCACCTTTTAGGCCCCATTCCACTAACTCAAAAAGCCAAAAGCCAGCTTATTACACTTTTCGAGACAGGTCATCCCCTCATAATACATCACATGAAAAACCACAAAAAGCCAACGCGTATTTCGAGCTCTCACATAAAAAAGTCAAAAAGCTAAAAAGCCAAAAAAGCCAAGTTAGTGGCACACCCCCTTAATCAATTATAATTCAGAGTAGCATCTCTCTCTTGTGGATTCGAGAACACTCGTGGATTTGAGTACCTATCTCATTCGGAGTAGTATGCTAACTAGTCTCTCGTGAATTCCGCTGCCTCAATTGGTATCAGAGCAAGGATTCGCCTGGCTCTATGACATTCGTCAGAGAAGGAAGCACAAACCCGATTGATGATGGTCGTGGGAGTGGATTAAATAGGATCCGCGCTAAGGGATTTGCCCATAGCCAACCTATGAATCCCAAAATTAGTAGGAATTGCGTTGAGGGATTTGCCCGCAACCAACCTATTAATCAGCATGTCTTTGCAGAATTTTTTTGGTATCTGCATGATAGTGAGAATGAATGTGGAGGCATGATCTACGAAGATTATTGTGAATATCAGTTGGTGAAGCGATATCCGAAGTACGATGAGTACATGTGCATGAAATATACTTATCCGTTCAGGTAATATGACAACTTACCTAAATTCAGGGGCAATGAATATTTTGAGGATGTTATAGATTGGATTTTAGATATTGAAGATTTCTTTAAGTATGTGAGAATGCCGTCAGAAAAAAGGTGAAAATATTTGCTATTAAAACTTACGGGGCCAGTGCTACCATGGTGGTTACATATGCAAGATTTAAGAAAACAATTGGGAAAGCGTCATATTCGCGCATGGTCAAGAATAAAAAAAACTTATGATGGAGAGATTCTTGCCATGGAATTATGAGCAACTTTTGGAAGATAAATATAGGCCGAAGCATCAAGTTGCCAAGAAAAAAGCCGAAGCATTAAAAGGCATCGTATTCAAAGTTTACGGTAAAGAGAAAGTTGATGATAGTAGTAGCGGCAAAGGGAACAGTGATTGAAGTTAATCATAAGCAAATCGATATGGAGGTGGGTGATAAGCAGTAAAATTGATATTGATATTGGTGATCAAATTGTTAAGGATGAACACAATTTTTCAAAAGCTGTGATCGAAGCTGCCACCTTATGTGATAGCTATATGATCATACCAATCATTCTAAATGGGTCGATCATTGATGTGTCAACCAATGCCAAGCTGGTACAAAATCAAGAGAACCCGTAAAGTCAAGTTGACGTTGATTTTCTTGGAGTGGAAGATGGTAGATTCCTAACGAGAACTCGAGGTCGAGTTCTTTTGAAGAAAATGAGACTGATGTAGGACAAGATATGAAGGCTTATCACTTATGGAAACATTATTTTGGTAACAACTTTTATTTACAATTAGTATTAGGAGATCTTATTTGTGCGGTTTGTTTTGTACGTTCCTAATTTAGTTTTGCTAAGATTTTGATTTTATTTCCTTTTAGTTAATAATTTGGGTTTCCAAGTAATGCTTTGCTTGGTCGCCACTCTAAGTAATTTTCTTTTTATTAGTAGTCTTACTATTATAAATAAGGGTGTAAGCCTATGGCATTATTTATCTTTTAATCAATTATAATTCAGAGTTTCATCTCTTTCTCTTGTGGATTCAAGAACACTCGTGGATTCGAGTACCTATCTCATTTGGACTAGTACGCTAACTAGTTTCTCGTAAATTCCGCTGCGTCATGTTAATAAAATTATTTCATGCAAGCACATCGGGGAAAAAATTGGGTAACGATCGCCTGCCGGCTGCCAATCATTAAGGACTACATCAAGATAAAGAGGATTGCTGTTATAACTTCAGCAACAGCAACATCTTACAATATCTGTTATCAAGGAAAGTGCATTGAAAAGAAAATGCACTTTCCCATATGTCTTCATTTTATAAAAGAACCTTACACGGAAATTAAGATATAGTTTTTGACTTGTGCAAGAAACTTGGTTAACAATTTTTGCTAAATCTTGTACTCTTTGCAAGATAAGTTTCGAGTTAAAACTAATCGTAATTGAAAAGTAGTATAGACGTGTGTCCCAAAAAATCTTATGCTAACTGATCAGCCCAGGATTGTCCGACCTAAGATGAGCCCGCTTAACACATCGACCGCTTTGGGTCACATTTCCCTAATAAGTTCGGAAAATTTGATATTCTGATATCTTCCTCCCCTTTCCAAGCAAATGAACAGGAGCAGTGATTGGTAGCTATAATTGTAGTATATATTTTATAGCAACAAATAAGGAATGCAGAAGAGGATAGAGCTGTTATCAACCTAAAGCAAGTACCTGCTGTTATATTTGTTCAAGGCATCTCGACTAAAACCTTCTTTTCCCTTTACAAAAACCTCTGCTGTTACTGAATTTCCATGGAAATCAAGCATCCTTTTTAGGTCTTTGTCATTAGCTAAGGTGATGACAGTCCGAGTGTTTCCCGGAAGGAAGTACTTGATGGACACGGTCTCATAATCCAAATTACACATTTCAGCTAATTTTAACTTCAGATCATTAAACACTGTTTCAGAGTTGACATTAACCGCCTGTGCCTCTCCTCCAGCATATGTCAAGGTACCATCGTCATTCTTCACAAGCTCACCACCAGATTGGCAAATTAATATGAGCTTCCCCTTTACCATCTCAAATATCTTCAGAAGTTCCTCTACCAAATAAAAGAAAACATAAGTTTATGCTTCTAGTCTTCAGAATTTAAATTACTTTTGCGAGGCAAGTTATAGATGCTATAACATCTTGCTAATAAGACATAGAAATCAACTAAACTCAACCGAACCCTAAGAACAAAACCAGATAATGTAACTTTGGAAAAATTTCATCCCACAACCTAATAGGTGTGTTATGCAAGCTGGCCAATTACTGGTGGAAATTTACAAGCTTGTTGGCATGAAGATAGCGATGCCATTTTGGTATCATTTTTGTATTCTGCCGATTGCCTTTACTTTCTAGAGTTTTAGCCCAAACCGAACCAAATTGTTCCAATCAATTGGAATCAATTACATGAATTTGAAAAAAGAAAGATCTCGGATCTTGAATAACTATGTTCAGAAATAACTCAAATAAGTAAGATTGGCAAGTGTTAAAATAAAGCTTCCCCATAAAACTCAAAATTTAAACCAAAAAACCAAACAGAGTTCTTCATTTATGCTTTTACTTTAAAAAAAGGATCTAAAATAAGCGCTTGCAACCACCCTACTTGGACAATGCTCTTTTTTTTTATTCCAACAAGTGTGTCAAGGCCTCGAGCCTACTAATCTCTGGTACATATGGTTGCTAAACGACCAAGATACTTGAGTTCGAGCTCGTGTTCGCTTGTTAAAAAGCTTATTCACGATCAGTTTGGTACGTTAAGAATCTAAGCTTGAACATTTTTTGGGAGCTCGTTAAGGTTTCAAACAAAGCTTGGACAAGATTCTACTCGGCTCGTTCGGCTTATGATGCACCGAAAATTCAAAGTACTCGAGATCGACTTATGTTTGGCTTGATTAAAGCTTGTTTGAAGTCAACTTGTCTCATAAACAAGCGAAGCCTAACATTTTTTGAAGCTCATTAAGTTTTCAAACCAAGTTTGGTTAACCATCTGGTCAGCTCGTTTATCACCCCTACCAGTACATATACTCTCATCTATACGGCACTTATCAGACCTCAAGTCCGAGACTCAAGAGGGAGTGAAGAATGGAATATTCAACTACTCAGTCAGCCCCATATTCCTATGTGTAGGTCCCACGTGAATGTGAGAGGACTGTGGTTGGAGTTGTGGTTAGTGGGTTGGAGTTGGAGTTGTGGTTAGTGGGTGTGTATGAATCCACGAATGAAAAGTAGGTGTGATTTTTGCTGAGATTCAGAAATTTCTGAGTGTGGGACTGAGAAAATTTTCAGAGTGAAACTTCTCTTTATGGTGTGCAACGCCAAGTCTGTTCCGAACATCAGACTTGGTAAGTTTCCTATTAAGTTCCTGGTTAAAAAAAAAAAAGCTTTTCCGATAAAAAAAAAGAGAGAGCTTTTGACAAGAAATTTGAAGCCCACGGATATGAATCTAACCAATGTACCCTTACAGCGTTATCAAGAAAAAAAAAAGGGTACCCTTACAGCCATTCCATGTCTAACTCAGATAACAAACAATCTTGATAACAAAAAAAAAAATAACAAATGATCAAATTAAAAACCCCAAAACGAAGAAGATTACGAAGAAAAGTCGAGACAAACCAACAGATGAATCGCAAAAACACAGCCTGTGTGATTGGAAAAAACTAGAAATTTCCGCCGGAAAATAGCATGTAAAAGAGAGAGAGAGAGAGAGAGAGAGAGCTCACCGGGAATTGAGAGCCAAGGGAGTGGCCGGCGGAGGGAGCCCTAGAATTTGGGGTCAGCAACTAGAGAAACGATTGATAGGGGGGGTGTGCTGGAAAAGTGTATTGATAGAGGGACTATGGAAGCAATAAAGAATAATACATATTAATTATCTTTGGGTGCTGTTTAGGAATTTCATTAAAATACAGGGACGATATCATCAATGGGTGGAGCGTGTTTGAATAGTAACCGTATGCTGCCACGTGTACAGCCTGTTCCCAATGATGAAACCCGATTTATTAATTTTACGTTACTTTTTATTTCCTTCGAAGTTCGGGCATTGGTTCCAGCCCAATACTCCCATCCACTGTAAGATGAGGCCGTGCAGTAGTTCAATAAAATGGGCCGAAACATATTTTATGGAACACCGTCACTACATACTCAAAAAATAACCAATGACTTATAGCATTGCGATTATCTCCTGATTCTCCCACAAACGAGATCAGGGTTCCAGTCTCGGCAGAGATGTTTGGGGTTTAGGGCTATGGATAGCTTCTGGACCCCCTCCTCACTAACTCCCCGCTAACCTCCACCGATGTATATCGAATGACAAAAAAAAAAAAAAAACTCAGAAAATACATTTAAAATTTAAAAATTAGTAGCTCGGATTCACTTGGATTAAGCCGAGCCATTAATTTTCACATTCTGGGTAACTTCTGCGTGCCCATTCTAGGCACTTAGGCTTTTTGTGTATATGGAAACGAACCCAAACACTTCCATTCTAGGCACTTAGGCTTTTTGTGTATATGGAAACGAACCCAAACACTTTATAAATGGGTTTTTAGAGATCGGCCCGTAAATTAGGTTTGGTCTTAAATTAGTCTTTGCGTATTCATTTGCCTGCCCGAAATAGTCCTACAAAATCATTATTTCAGGGGTGTTCCACTTAATTGGTTTTTTGGGTATTTAGTTTTAGTTTAAAACTAAAACTTGTTCCACTAATAGTTTTTTTGAGTTGTATTACCAATCTGCCCTTGTCCTCTAATAACTCCTAAATGCTTGCTTTTTTTTAAAGTCACTGGATACACGAATGTGAATGGCTACAGAACTTCCAATTTTGTTTTGCTAATCTCATCTTCCCATGGGTTTGTCTTTTAATAATTTTTTCGGATGATAAAAAAATAAAAACAAGTTGATGTGTTTCGTTATAAATTTTTTTTGACAGACGTATAAGGGGATGACAAATTTGTAATTTTACATTAGTAGAACGCCTTTTGGTCGATGATACCAATTGTTTTTTTTAAAGGTTAGTGGAATGAGTTGGTTTTTTTTTGGTAGTTTTTTGTTAGCGGAATGAAGTAATTTTTGGATTAAAACTAAAACTGATTTTATTTAGATAGTTTTTTGTTAGCGGAATAAAATATTTTTGGATTAAAACTAAAACTAGTTTTTTCTTGGTGGAACACCCCCTCAAATATGCCATTGATGACCTTCCTCACGCACATCAAAATATCATACTTCTTTCGTATCGAATTTTTTTGTCCATTTACGTTCATGCATGTCATTTTTCAATTGCTTATATCTTTCAATCTACAATGATTTTTATAATTTTGAAAACTTTGTTTAATAGGTATCGAAATTTATCAAACTAAATCCATATTGCATGTATAACTAATTTTTTAAAGTATCGTAAATATCAAAAGTGGACAAGAAACGCCGGACGGATGGAGTACCTTTCTTCTGACCTGATCTCAGAAACCGGAATTCAGCTAAATACTGAATTTACCGAAATACCGGTAAATGCTCTGTAAACCGAAATGCAGGTAACTTTGTTCTGAGCCGATCTCGTATCGTATAGATATGCATCCACTCCAGTTACGTGACCAATGTCGTCATTGCATTTTCTCCTCTTTTGTTTTCAGGATTGATTGATGGGGAAGGAAAACGACGTGTCGGCTATGGAAATCGACGATTCGAGACCTAAGGGTTCTGATCAGATCAGTAACCCTAAGTTCTCCATTAACGGTTCAACCCTTAATCTCCCTCTCTTTCTCTCTGCTTTTTTTTTTTTTTTTTTGAATTTTGCTTGTAAATCTATTATTATACGCGAATTTCGGATTAATGTGCTCCTATTTGCATCATCAATTAATTCTCTCCCTCTCTCTGGTTGTATATATGTTATTATGCTAGAATTTGGGATTATTGTGTGTGCATTTGCGTAATTAATTGATACCCTTCGTGTGTGCAGTGTTGCAACTCTTGAAATCTTCTCAGATGCAGCATGGATTGCGTTTTGGGGATTACACTCGCTACCGGTACGACTTACATAAATGTGTGTGCGGTTATGCTAACCACAGCCCAGTGGGCAGTGGATAATGCAAAACATAACGTTGAAAGTGTTAGAATTTGAGTTGGCAAATGTCTATACACTTTCATAGATATCTCTTCATCATTAGCAGATACTGATATATTTTTGCACATTAACCACTATAGTTAATGTATATACATACACATTATATACATGCGTTCATGTAATATGTGTGTGTGGTACATTCAGGCGTAATTAGCTTTAGGTTGTGTACAGTGGGAAATAGGGCTGCAAATGAGCCAAGCCACTCGAGCCTCGGCTTGAATTGAGCTTGTTCGAACTCGGTTCACTTAGCTAATGAACGAGCTCGAGCCATTAATTTCAGCTTGATTTACAAACAAGCAGAGCACGAGCCTTTAGATGCTTGGCTCGAACCAGCTCGCAAGCCAATACTTGCATATGTATGTATCTATCTATTTTGTATATGCGCATGGCAGTGTGCTTGAATCATGCGCGCGTGGGAGTACCAAGAAATGGCGTTGGCTACATTAAATAGAAGGGGAATGCTTACCTTTTTTTTCCAACGGGGCATCATTTACGGGATTGCTTGTTTCCAATTGTCCCACATCAACAATCTTAACAACTCCCAACCAAAGAAACCCTTATAAATAAGGAACCCAGCTCTCCCATTTCTCCTTGGCTACTTTAGCTCAACCACCATTGAGTCACTCGAGCCAATCTCGAGCTTTGAGAGTTGGGTGCGAGCCGAGCTCGAGCCTTGGAATCTCAGCTCGATTCGAGCTCTAGCCTGCATATTTCTGGTCGAGCCGAACTCGAGCAACAAAAAGCTCCGCTCGACTCGGTTCGTTTCCGGCCCTAGTTGGAAAAGAGGATGAAATTTGACAAGGTAATTGGATTGTAATTTCAGGAGGTATTGTACTGCACGACTAAGGAGACTGTATAAGTCATTGAAGTTTACTCATGGGCGTGGCAAGTACACCAAGAAAGCCATAACGGCACCTACGGTCACTGAAGTGAGGTGTGTTTCTACTTTTAACGTATCTGTGGCAGAACTTTTTTTTTAAATGAGAAAAGAGTGTTTTGGAAATATTAGTAGTACATTTACTTACTGTAGTTATACTCAATTTGGATGGATAAAAGTGTTTCTTGATAACAAATCGTTAATTGCTGCTTTAAACTATGTTTATAGTTACTTCATACGTCATGTATACGTGTATTTTGGACCAATTCTTATTCCATTTATGAAACCTCCCTAACTATTTTTTAAGTGGTCTCATTCCATACCTGGATATTGCTTGACAATTGATAGTGTGGACATTTTTTAGCATGTGGTACCTTTTTTGAGACATCTCGATGATCCGATGATTGATAGGGTATCAGAAGTAGTCTATGGCAATACAAGATAAATCATAATAGCACTTACTGAATTGTGACTTTTAGTTCTTTATGGCATTTTTTATAAAAATTTTGCAATTTATTTAGGACCTTTCCTTGCATGGGAATGATTGACGACATGATTTCAACCAGAACAAAATGGTGGTGTGAATGTTGATACTACCTGGGAACAATATTCTAGTAATATCCTTCAGCAACCAACCTTATGCCGGTTCTATCACCTCGATTGCAAGCTGAGATGGTTTGTAGCATCCATTTTGCTTAGAACTGACATCGTCTTAACGCTAGCTCTCCCTCTCCCTCTCTCTTCATGCTTTCTGTTTGGCATCACATCTCTTTTATTATATAATTCTCGACTTCATAATTTGATTATCAAGATTGATATAATGACAGAAAATAACGAGTAGTAGAAGAAGAACAGATGTATGCTTGTACTTTTTCAATGATAAAACTCTAAACTTGGCATTTTCTGTTGCATCTGTAGCTCCCCTACTTAGATTTTCTCTACATGCATTTGCATGTTCACCTTATGTTTTTGAATTGCTCAGTTTCGTTGTTGTCTTGAAGATTAAAGTCAACTATCAGTCCTTGAAGAATTCCATGTTCCTTTTGATGTGAAAGCATAAATGTAGTTGCTATTCTTGTTATTTTGTATGCATTATACTATACAGTGGCACAGTGCAAGTGCTCTTTCTGCAACTAAAAGTGGGGGAAAAACTTTTTTTAGGATAACATGATCTATCATGTATCTATGTCTTTCATTGTGGATTTTGGGGTTTTATAATATATATTGTTACCTAAATTCCTAAAGTGGTTAACATGTTAAAAAGCTTTCAATTTTTTTGGCAGTGGTCTATAGCAATTAGAACTGCAATCCTAATAGTCTTGACTCATGATATATGTTATAGGTTTCTCCACGTGGTTCTTTATACAGCAGAAAGAGCTTGGAGCCATGCTATGGAGAAAAGGCAACTTCCAGATGGTCCCAATGCTCGCCAACGGATATACCTGATTGGTAGGTTGAGGAAAGCAGTAAAATGGGCTGCTCTTTTTTCAGAATTGTGTGCAATCAAGGGAGATTCCAGAACATCTTTAGAAGCCGAGGTGACAGTTTTAATTCAATTGTTTGTATGTTGTTGCAATCAAACTTTATTAACTTACATCTTCATCGTCATAATAGAGGTAAGAGTTGTCATGCCAGATTGTTGCTTGCATATAATTGTGAAGTCAGCAATTCTCAATCTTCCAGTTGGTCTTCTCATGTTTAGGTGGTTAGGGCCTAGGGGTCTCTTGGAAGAATTTAAGATTGAGTTATTATATGCTATGGCATAGGGTTACTATGACACTACCAATAAAGTTATTCATGCAGTTTCACCCACAATTACTTGTGAGAATGCACTACGGGAAAGTAGTAAGAATTTCATGTTGTGCACTTTAAGGTGAGTCTAGGCAGCCATTCATGCCAGTAAAATATAGGGACTGCAGAAAATTGTTTCTGGAGGTTATCTTTTATATGTATAGATATAGATATAGATATTAATATGTTGAAGTGTATTTACGTGTTTAATTTGGCATCATTTTAAGATTTACACTGGGTAATAATTATGTTATCTATTTCCATGAACTTTGACCATGGGATTCAAATCCTGCAGTATTTTGGGAGCTTTGATTTGCCTCATTCAATTTTGAGTACTACTTCCAAATTAACTAATCAAGCATGAGATTTTTCAGTTTGTATTGAACAACCGATGATCCCCAATTTGCAGGCCTATGCCTCTTATATGAGAGGGAATTTGTTGTTTGAACAAGACCAAAATTGGGACGTGGCATTAAAGAGTTTCAAGAATGCCAGGTACATTCCAAACCCAACACCTAACTTATGCTGCTGTATATTGTGAAATGAACTGATAGTGTAGAGGCTATTTTGAAAGGACTTTCTCTTTTCATTTACAGGTTTGTCCTTTTGCTTGTTTTTTGTGATTCTCCAAAATCTTTCTTCCACTTCTCAATTGGTCCTTGAGATTGTTGTTTCTGTCAGGAATTTTTCTTCTTTCTTTTAGTAGGTAATGATGCTAGTTGGCGCCTAACTTCATTTATCTAACAGGGCTGTCTACGAGGAACTTGGGAAATATGGGGACCTAGAGAATCAGGTTTTGTGCCGTGAGCGTGTTGAGGAATTAGAACCAAGTATACGTTACTGTCTACACAAAATTGGGGAGTCAAAAATGCAAACT
Organism: Gaultheria prostrata; assembly: GCA_036023075.1. Taxonomy (NCBI): domain Eukaryota; kingdom Viridiplantae; phylum Streptophyta; class Magnoliopsida; order Ericales; family Ericaceae; genus Gaultheria; species Gaultheria prostrata. Next base: position 25,333 of record JAXBDA010000143.1, on the reverse strand, counting down.
TCTGAACTTATGCACATTGGTGAAATGGAAGGACCTGCATTGGATCTTTTCAAAGCTAAACTAGAAGTGAGTTTTGGTTTTGAAGCATAAGCCATTAATGCTTTATCCAGGTTTATTTATTGTTGCCGTAAGAGTAGTGGCTGACTTATAGTTGTTTCTTATCTGAAAAGCTAAAAAATAATCTTGGCATATTCATTTCATGCATTCATCTCATGTATTGGGTTATCTTGATTTGCAGGCTGTTATGGATGAGGCAAGATCTCAGCAGGCTGCATCTATGACAGACTTTCATTGGCTTGGTCATAAATTCCCTATTTCTAATGCGAAGACACGGGTTTCCATATTGAAAGGTTAGTTATTGTTCTCTATTTGCAAGGAAATAAAAGGGCATGAATCTATTGTTCTGTGATCAACAGATTTGCCTAGACATACTGGACGTGTGACCCCCACGCTCTCTTTTCTCCTATTCTCCTTTCCAACAATTTCTTCACCTATCATTACATGTTTCATGGCAAGTTGAGTTGATCAATTTGGAGTGCGCACTTCTGATTCTGGACCTGGAGTTCCACTTTCTGCTTGAAGATTTAGTTCTGAACATATTAACTAGTAAGGGATGCTAAATAGGAATACTTGCAGAATATCATGATTCAGTTCTTATGTTAATACGAACTTGGTGTCAAACCTAAAGGCAATGTGTTGGCTGATGCTCCAAAAACACAAGCTTGCAGTTTATCTCACTTGGTTTTCCAGCAGAGAAAAGATTTATGGTCCAAAACTCACCACACATGGTTTTTCTTTTGCTGATTGAATATCTGAGAAACTTTTTGCGTAATTTCTTTAGGTAAAGAAAGGAAAATCCATGAATGGGAGAGGAGAGACTATTAGCTCAATTCTGAAAAGCTCATACATGTACCACTTTTCAAGAATGGGTGTTAATGTTGTTTGGTGTACTTGCCTCTTAACAACAATTGGTATGAAAAAGGCTGATGTTGTTTGGCCTAGTTTCCTCTTTAAGAATGATTCGCATACCAATTTTAAGGAATTTTCTCAAGGTTAGAGCAGACCAATGTTTTTTCGTATGGCTTTCAACAAAATTGACAAGGTTGGCATTGGATTTTTGGTGGTATTTACTCTTAAGCAAGGTTTTCAAATCGGGATACGTATCGTGTATCGGTTTTTCAATTTTACGATACGTATCGGGATACATATTGTGTATCGTAAGATATGGTAACAAATGTTAATTTTCTCTAATTAATCATAAATACATAGCAATAAACTACAAATTGATAGCATGTATGCAAAAAAAAGAAGCATTTAGGTTGCAAAATCACATGTCTTAGGCCATCTACGGTGTTCCAAAAGATTAAGGTGTACCAAAAGATCAAGTATTAGAGACTTACATTCTCTATCCACCTTAATTGCATGGTTTATAACCATTTACTACTAATATGTTAACTTAAAAACTAAGAAATAGTAAGTAACAAAATGCATCAAGTTTGTCTTTTTGCTCAAATGAGTCAAATCTCCTATCCATCTCTCAAGACAACGAAGAGGAAAGATCAGAATTTCGCCGTTGATTGCATCGGAGTGTCACCGTCGATTTCGTCGGAGCTTGGTCGCCGCAAAGACGAGACTAGAGCTAGGTCTCGATGAAAGCTTTTCTGAGTTTTCTCACCAAAAAAAAGCTTTTACTGGGTATAAAAAGGTAAGTTTGATGTTTGTTCCAAAATCGTACGAGTTACATACGTATCCCGATACGCGACAAACCGTACGATACTCCAATCGTATCCTACGATTTCTGTGCAAACCCGAGACGATTACCGATACGTGTAGTTTTACATGTGATTCGATACGACTCGTATGATACGTCTCGCGTATCGTACGATTTTGACAACACTGCTCTTAAGATTGCCAAAGGATCTTTGGTGGTCTTAAGATGGCCAAACGATCTTTGTCACTCTTTAAAGAATTGGGCTAGATTTCGGTAGAGGAAAGGTAGAGCTTATAGCCCTCTGTGGTTGTTTACTTCCCCAAATTTCCTCTTTAGAAATTTTGCCAATTTTCCTTATTTATCGTCATCCTATGCTTTACTTTTGTTTCCACCTCATATATACTTTTAGATTTTGGAACCCCATCTCAAGCTTTTCTTCATGACATGAAATTTTTACCAGCTCAGGAATTGGAGAAAGATCTTCATGGTCCAACAGGAGACTCCCTTCCAGCAGAGAAAAGACTGGTCATCTTTGACAAAATCTTTGCCGCATATCACGAAGCGAGAAGTTGCATTCGAAATGACTTGGTATGGAGTCATAGTAACTAAATGCAGCAGCATACTTCTATAATGTCTATATTACCCCAATGTGTTTCCCCCCCCTTCAGTTGGCATTGTTCTTCCGAATTATAGGACTGCTTGTTAAATTCAGGTTATGTTCAGTTAACGTTTATCATTTAATTGATTGAGGCATTCTTTTTTTTCTTTTTTTAGGTCACTGCAGGCAATTCTGAAAACATGAAAGATGATTTAAGTGGGCTTGATAAAGCTATTGGTGCTGTTTTAGGACAGCGGACCATTGAACGGAACCAGTTATTGGTGACCGTAGCCAAAAGCAAACTTTCTAAGTCCCGAGATGACAAAATTGAGAAAGTCACCAAGCCTGAGGAGCTTGTCAGGTTATATGATCTTTTGTTGCAGGTGAAGTGCTACTTGCTACTTAATTTTTTGTTTCTTCTTAACGTTTTCTATTCATTCTGGGATGTACTTGAAATTGCTGTAACTGTACTAGCAGCTTTTATTATGTCTGAGAATACGAGATTGGATATTCTTACTTCTTGCAGAATACAGCTGATCTTTCAGATTTAGTTAGTTCTGGAAGAGATAAAAAACCAGAAGAATTGGCATTTGCCGAAGAATCTACGCTCAAAAGTTTGGTTTTCCGAGCAGAGAGGTTTGCTTCATATTAAATACATAATTTTGTGGTGTAGAACATATTTCAAGTCATGGACATCTATTTTCGTGTATAGGTTTTCCCACCTTACCTTTTTTGCTTATATCCCTATGTAATGCAACATGTCCTGACCCAGCTAGTCAATCTGGGGTGACCTATTCTCTGTTTTCAGAGAACTGAATCATGCCATCTTGACATTCTTAACATATTTTGTGGTTGGTCGATTCCATTTACCTGCTGATCAAACATATATAGAATCTAGAAGGGTCTACTTCAGATGAAATGTATACACCATCTAGATATTGCGGCTTTTATGGGGACTTATTTTGTGTCAAATCATCATGTCCTTTCTTAATACAATTTGCCATGTCCTCTTTTTGTTTGTCCTTGTGCCATTAGATCGTATGATATCTGTTTCATCATATGATACTGGTTTTTGTTCTGAATGCAATGATTATCTTGCTTGACATCTTCTTAATCTTGTCCCTTGTCTTCATTTATGGTTACTTCTTCTTTATAAATCTCAACATTCTGATTTTCAGACTTGCGCTCGTATTTTCTTGTTTCTGAACATAGCTATATTCCACCTCTAAAAACATTATGCGTTATAATACATGCTTTAAAACATATGCAGTGCTTGTGCCAATATGCATTCATGTTCCATTCTCCACTATTGTCAGTTGTTCAACTTGTTGCAGTGAGGTCTTTGTGCTTGTCGTCACATCCTCCGATTGAAGCATCTTAGTATAGTGGTGGTTTTAGTGGTGGTATCACCATTGAGGCTGTGTTTGAAAAATATTAGGTCTTCATGCTGTACACGGCTGTTGTATTTTGGTCTGCTCCCAAATATCCAAAAAAATTCTCATATCCTTGTTTCTGCCTCGTTTATAAACATTAGCCTAAAACAAAGTTTGAAGCAGATGGATAATTTGAAGACTGCTTGCAGTTTAGTTTGATTTGAAATCCAGCTCATCCTGGCCACACCTTCACCATAAGGAAAAGGAGATTTAAATACGTCACAATTACTAATTAATTGCACATTTGCACGTCACTTGCTTCAGCTTTCACTAATTAATTGAAAGATAGTGAACTATCATCCTAACGTCATAGTTGATGGTATTGCAAATCGTTTTCCAAGGCTTAATACTGTTGTTTGGTAGTTTTATCAGAACGTATTAATTTAAAAGCCTCACAATCTTCTCACAGGTGCTTCTACTTAGCTAAATCCTACAGTTCGGCTGGAAAGAGGACAGAAGCATATGCATTATACTGGCGTGCTGGCTCTCTAGCTTCTGATAGCCTTAAAAAACTTCAAAGTCTGACTACAACTGATCAGGTGTGTTTAGTTTTGTATTGTTGACTGCTTTTCTTAGACAGGACCCATAAATTTGCTCCAACTAACTTACTAGTTATTCAAAAAACAGTGGATAGTTATCCAAAAAAGTAAACAAATTTACTTGCTTCTCTTTTTTGGGTAAGAGAATGAACAGAGATGCCAGCTACTTATAGTGATGGAGTTATTGAATCATATGTCTGACATTAACAATCTTAAGTTCATATTACAACGATTCTCTTATTAACTTTAGGCATTCAGTCAACATAATGATTCACATGTTTCATAAAGGATTACCAGGGTGCTGATACTAAAAACACAAGCAATCCAAATATTACTCAATTTTGACTGTTTTGATCTCTTACCCACCTTGCTTTGCTCTCCTTCAACAGGTAATGGTGAAGGAGTTGAAGATGTTGTATGATGACAGTAGGTCTAACAGCTGCATAGAGCATGCGACAGGAATCATAGAGGAGGAGAAGGCTCCAGAGATCCTCTCGAAAAAGATCTCTACAATATCATTAACGGGAGCTGATAAAAAGGTATATATCTTGCTTCTCTACAATATCATTAATGGGAGCTGATAAAAAGGTACAATATATCTTGCTTTTCTTCTTGCGCTCACATTGGTTTTTTTGCTGCTACTTCCCATAATCAATGTACTGAATAAAAGTTACTCCGATAATTTGGATGACTTCACCACAACAATCATGCATGGAGGTCACCTGTTTTTCTTAGGCTTAAGCAGAAATGGAGAGACCTTTTGGAAAATCGTAACAATTGGCTAGTATTAACGCAAACAGCGTAAGTTATTTCAGAAATTGAATACTAGATATTGGAAAGGCGCGAGCCTAGCTTATGTTAGTTGCTTTTGAACCGAAAAAAGTGGATGCAGTTTAAGTGCACAGGCGAGTATCTGTGGAATAGACTTCATTGTAAACAAAAAAAAAGTCATCTGTTCAGTTTGGATACCAGAACTAAGTGATCTTGATCAATATATGTATGCTTCATTTATGTGCAGTGAATTCCTCTGAGATTTTGTGTATGCTATCTCCCATGTTGGCATTATGACAATATTGACTAATTGGGTGATCCTGATGATCAAGAATACGTATGCACGCTAAATACCAAGAATATTAATCTCCCAAAATCTTGTGTGTGTAAATTGAACTACTATTCCAAGTAAACCATCAAGAGCTCCTCTCCTCAGCAAATGCAATCCATCTGGACATGCTACATGCCCGTCTATTTTTGGTATCATCGAATGTTGAAGAATGCTTTTTAGTTACATTAATGGGTTTTGTTTTTTCTTCTAAATTTATGGGCAATTTTTATGTCCGTAATTGATGTTTTTGTGTTTTCCATTTGTTAATTTATGTCCACATTGGTATTCCAAGTTTGAGTTATATTTATTATATTATATTCCTTTATATTCTGACACTGGTTTATTTGGGTTTCCGAAGTTTCAGCAGGAAAAATATCTCACTGAAAAATTGGACACCTACGAATCCGCAGTTGGTGAATGCAATATGAAAGGAGTCCCTCGTATTGAAGCCTTCCCTCCAGCATTCCAATCAATCCCTCGCAATCCAATAGTGCTGGACCTCGCGTATAATACGATGGAATTCCCATCTCTTGAAAACAGGATGAAGAAAGACAAGAAGGGCTTCATAAGTAGGCTGTGGCGGTGACAACCTCTGTTGGTGGTATCAGATATTGGTTATCTTGGCCTTACTCAAGATTGGATCAATTTTTTTCCTGTAGTTTATCCTTTGCCCAGACATAAAGATTTCTGAATCCTGCCTTCGCGTTTTTGGGATTCATGTTTGGCGTAAATATGGGTGACTATCTTATGAAATTCACAATTTTGGCTTAGCAACACAACATAGATTTTGACATGGGATTGCCCCAAGTTTTTCCCATACTTGATTACAGAGACATCTGAGTTTGAAATGAGAATGTGATAATTTTATGATACATCTAGATGGGTTTGCTTTGAGCATGGATGGCTGATTTGAATGTGATAAACTGATAATATTCCTTATGACACGTCTACGAGCCTCATGTATCTCTATTGGAGACAACATGTTTTGAACAGAGTAAAATATGAGTTCGGTTTTCTTTTTTTCTCTTTTTAGTTGGACATGCTGGAGACATGTTAAAGAAACATTCGGCGGGCAAGACTTGAAATGCAATTTTTAAAATTCCCGCAGAGTCAAAATTTCTATGAATGCCCATGAGTACTTTTTCACAGACTAATCGTTTGTCTTCATAATGTCAATACTATCTATATCTTTCGTGCAAACTTTAGAAATAATGTGTTTTCCTCTTTTTTAAAAATCCATGGTATATGCATATAATGTTGGTATATATTTTGGAAAGTGTCTCCAACAAGTCCGTGTCCAAGCCACGAGCACTTGGTTCGCTTGCCGCCCTATGCACACGGCACACCCCTACAAATGTGTACGGAACCGTTTGAAATGCATTGATACTGCACTTGTCGTGCAAGATTTTATTTTGATAAGACAATGTCGATGAATCATACATGAATGAAATTGTGCTTTACTCTTGTTCCACAAGCTATATATTAACACCATTGTTCAAACTTCAACGTATCAAAATAGACTCAGTTCTCAACATGGACTCCAAACAATTAATTGAACTGTCCCCTTCAAATAGAGACAAGCCTTGTCCATCAACAATAATTTTTTTTCTTTGATAAAACAAAAATAACATAACAGAATGTCAGAAACATACTAAGGGCCAGTGCCCGGGCAAAAGCATCGTCCGCTAGATCAACAGGTAGCATCGGACAAGCGTCTTCCGGCACGGTATCTTGGTCCGTTTCCTATCTTGGCTAAAGCGTATGCATGGAGTCTGTTAGATATTTTGGCACTTTCCGGGATTGTTCAAAACCTTCATTCGGGTGTTTATTTTATCGACTTCGTTTGAATTGTAGTGGGTAGACATTTTAGGGGGTAGTTGCTCGTTCGATGCTCTACCTATTAGCCTAGCCGACGGGCTAGGATGGACCTTGCTTGGGGCCTTTGGTTAGGCGCGTAAGGGCTCCGCCTAAGCCCTTCTGCCTGGATGCTCTTTTGCCTAGCGCTCCACCTGAGCGCTCTTGCCTAGCCGACGGGCTAGGACGGACCTTGCTTGGGGCCTTCGCCTAGGCGCGTAGGGGCTCTGCCTGAGCCTTTTCGCCTAGCGCTCCGCCTAGCCTAGGGAGCTCGCCTGAGAAGAAGACCTGCACAGGTAGCAACCGCGTTAGTGCTTAGCCCGGACGGTCGTGGTCCGGAAAGGCACTTCGACCGTCAAGTAAGCAACCGCAAGAAGTGATGTGACTAGAAATATAGAGAGGAACATATGTGGAGAGAGAAAGTGAGAGAGGGGTTAAGCATTGTCAAAATCCCCTCATTTAGGTTGGGGGAGTCCGCCTTTTATAGGCAAGGGGTGCTTGGGCTCTGAGCCCTCCACGCGCCTCACGCGTCGTCGGTTCCCTAGGCACATCACGTGGCCTGGTCAGAACGCCTATAGGCCAGTCGCTTCGATTGACATCCCTCCTATCACCTTTCACGACTTTTGCAGCACACCACCTGACATGCCGCCTGACACACGCCACCTAACGTCACACCTGACATGTTAGGCACGCGTAATAGCGACCCCTCAAAACCCACCGGTTCGACAGAGTTAGCTCGGCTCGGCCACAGGTGATCGGTTCGGCCAAGAGTGCTCGGCTCTACCTGGCCGACGAATCCTCCTAGCGGATGAGTCTGCCTAGCGGACGAGTCCCTCAGACGGATGAGGCTGCCTAGCGCCAAGCGGATGAGTCCACCTAGCGCCTAGCAGACGAGACCCTCGGACAAATGAGGCCGCCTAGCGCCTAGCGGACGAAGCCACCTAGCGACTAGCGGATGAGTCCGCCAAGCGCCTAGTGGATGAGCCCGCCTAGCGCCTAACGAGTGAGTCCCTAGGACGGATGGGTTTGCCTAGCGGATGAGTCCCTCGGATGGATGAGGCCGCCTAGCGCCTAGCGAACAAGTTCACATAGCGCTTAGCGGATGAGTCCGCCTAGCGAGTGAGTCCGTGCAGTGCCTACGAGTGAGTCCCTCGGACGGATGAGTCCGCCTAGCGCCTGAGACTAGTATGGACGTTGGTCTGTTAGGTCTTTTGAGGAAAGCATAATTTGGGCCACTACATTTGGGTTTTGAGAGAAGTTTTTTTTTTAGGAATGAATGGAGAGAGAGAGAGAGAGAGAAATGAGGGTAAGAAAACTTATTGGGGACCATGTTGTGAGAGAAGGGACGATTGAAACCCAAACGAACACAGTTAAGCCGCCGGCCATAGAATCTCATACAAACCATAAAGCATATGCCAAAACATTTTTCAGTCATTCTCATCAAAGATCAGCAGCCAAAATAGAAAAAGCTTGAACCACTAACTGTGGTTAAAGTCTGGAAATAAGAACTCAATGCTCATTGATAATGAAGGGGTATTTTACTTTAATTTGGTCAGTTGGGCCAGTGATGGTTCACCTGACACTTACTCTATTCTTGTTCTAGGTCACATAAATCCTGTTATGTGCCTTTCACAATGAAGACAAGCTGTCTTTGTTTGGTCAGGTAAAGTGTTAGATTTGGGGTCCTGTAGTACCCCGATCCAATCGTCCATCTTTTAGCGGTAAGAGTATACTCTTAGCAATAAGAATACTTCTATAAATCTGGATTATTGATTACGGAGATGAATGGTGGGATCAGAGGCACTAGGGAACCCAAAGTACTTATGCTCGCCTACTAGGTTTGTCAATGGATTCGGCTGTTTGCAATCCGGATTTATTCCAGATGTAGTAGTTGCATCTTGACCATTCATCTCGATAGTTATTGATATCCAACTTTGTTATATGCGGACTATAATTCTATTGGTAAGATTTTACTGAGTGGAAAATTGATTTGATAAAATCTTTCCATTTAACTTGAAGCATTATAAACAGAGGTTTGCTACAGGCACTAACACTTGTACCAACAATTGCACAAACTCTCTCACATGAGATAGTTGATGCAATCGTAGATAGTTGGTGTAAAATGTTAGTGCCTCTATCTTTTCTCTTATAAACATGGATGGGCAATCAAATTTGTAGATTAAATTCTTTCCACCTTAAATGGAGATCTCAGGGTTTCCGTCACCCATTGTGGGTTCTACTGTGAGTTTATTCCGGTAATTTGAACCGTTGTAAGGCACGCAAAGTAGTTTGTCCATGCAAAAAATTAACTTGATCGGACATCGATAAATATATGAAAAAAAATTAAATTTTGGTTTACAAAATAGACGGTCATGGAGAATTTAACTTCAAAATTATTGATAGAATCAGACCGTCGATTTTATGAACCGTTATACAATATTTAATATACCTATCAATATTCGATCAATCTGATTTTTTTAATGAATACACTACTCTGCAGGTACCACAAAATTAACGATTTAGATTATTGCAATAAATGCAATGTGGGTTGCAGAAATGGTCGTGGTGGAAACCCTATTGTTTCAACCCGAGGTAAAAGAACATTCACTCATTTGCCAATACTGCTCTCTACAGTTAAAAAACCAGACGACCAGAGAAGCCTAAATCTTTTCCAATCATGGTCATAGAATTTGGTGTCCCACTTAGCTCTTTTATTAATGCCTTGAAATACTTTGCGTCGGTTGGTTGGTTTTGGTTCCATCTTAGGTCTTAAGTTCGAAACGTTTTATCAAGTCCTTTGGGTCCAATCTATAATGGACGGTGAGATTAAGCTCCCCAAAATAGTCAAGGTACGCAAAATTGACCCGGCAATTGAGTTATAAAAAAAAATGCCTTGAAATGGTTTACCTATGCTACCCTAGTACTCTTGTAGTATATAGTACCTACCGTATAGTTAATCCCACTCCCCATGGGATTACACAGTACCTAGCTACCGTATAAGGATAATTTTTATCCTGGGATGCATTTTTTGGGAACCAAACAAGGAATTAAGTGGGATGTGACACATTTAATCCTATCCCAGGTGCCTAATACCCGAATCAAATGAGGCCTTGCAGTATAGTAGATTTATTCTTTTTATGGGTACTGCTTAAGAGTAAATTATGCAAGTGGTAGAGGTATATTATCCTAATATTCTTCCAAGTTCCAATCACCACATCATACTCACATGGCGATTTGTGGTGTCTCTCTCGTGTGGCTATCATCCTTTCTTGGAAGGTGGCTTGGCGAACTTTATTTCCTTAAAAGGTTCGAATACAAGGACAAAAGGATCAAGTATTAGAAATGGGAAATTCTACCTACACTTTTTTTTTGAACCGTTACCTATACACTTTTCAAACATACCGCCTAATACAGTGAGTTCCGCAAGCAACATATTTTGTAGATCTTGACATGAACATTAGTCATGCTAAGAATTAGGTTGATCGGACATTGGCGAAATGGTGTGTATCAAGCGAAGCTCCAAAGAAATAACTTGAGCTGAGTTTCCACTATCGTCTAAACGGCATTTTTGTTCGATCATTATCTACAGCGTTAAGACAAGTCATTCTCTTCACATACATCACAAAGATATCATTTACCACAAACTACACTCATTTTTTACTACAGAGTGAAGAAGGGTTTTTTTAGGGGAAACTCACCATGTTGAACATAACCATCTTAATTCTTGTTTTCCAAAAGAAAGTCAAGAGCTAAATGATATAGAAAGCATATGATATAGATAAAATATATATATTTTTAATTTGGTTGAATTAATAGATGAGTGCACCCCCTTTTTTTTTTCCCTTACTATGACTAATGTTTATATCGAGATTTACAAATGGGTCTTGTTAACGGGTACACCATTGCACCTATTAAGGGTATACAAAAATATATTTGTGGGTCCTACTTGTACTTTGAAGTACACTTTTAACTAATCTTTAGAGTGCACTTAAAAGTGAGACCCACAAGTATACTTTTTGTATCCTTAATGGGTGCATCGCACCATTTGCATTTCCCAAATAAAGTAAATGTGTAGGTAGAATTTCCCATTTCTAATTAGTTAATTACTCGGAAACATAAACGAAAGTTTGTTTCCCTTTATATTTTTTCTGAATATACCGAATTCTCTTTGGTAATTAGTTGTAGTCTAGCGGTTATCTTTAGGTTCTCTTACAAGCGAGGCCAGAGTTCGAGCATTGGCAGAGGTGTTTGGGATTTAGAGCTATGGATAGCTTCTAGACCTCCTTCTGGACTAACTCATTAACTCCCCGCTAATCTCCATGCATGTCGAATGGCAAAAAAAAAAAAAAAAAAAAAAAACGAATTCTCTCGAATGGCAAAAAAAAAAAAAAAACGAATTCTCTTTAGTTCTTTTTGGTAAAAAAAAAAAACTTTCTTTTAATTTTGTCATTATAGTAATTCTGTGAATCAATCTATGTCCTCAATCAGAATACCATATTAATCAACCATCGATTTGATTGCACGTTGAGATTGGTATGCTTTACAATGCTTATCAAGACATTTATAGAGTTTGGCAAAAGACAAGGGCTTCTGAAAAGGAAAGCGTGGAGACCCTTCTAGATGAAATAATTGGCTATTTTTTTTGGTCGTTATTCAAAAAAAGTTTGTATTTGGTAGTTTCGCGTCAAAGTTTCATATTATTAGTTCATCTCGAAGAAAGAAATCGAAAAAGTAACAGATTATAATCAAAAAAGAATTTTTGAAACAAAATGGTTTATTTTTGTTTTTATTCAAAATAATTTAAGTTTCGATCACAATTTGTTACTTTTCTGATTCCTCTCATTGCAACGAACTAATAATCTATAAAAATTTGACGAGAAATTGACAAATGCAAAAAAAAAAATATATATATATATATAAAGACAGAAAAGAATAAAGGGAAAAGAAAATGAGTTGAATGATAAAGAAATCCTCCGATTAACTACTTAAGTATGTTTAACTTTTGGGAAACTTAAGCACTCATTAATTGCCACACGCTTTACTCATGATTCCAGTCTAGGCAGTTCAGGAAATGACTATACAATACACACCCATTAAAGGTGTGTACCATATGCGTCTATTGTATGGTTTAGATTGTGCCACCTCATTGGCAATCGTAACATTTTTTTAGTATTTCATAACTTTTCAGCAATATGATTCGTAGTAATATTTTCTATAATTCGTAACATTTTGGTGTGTCACGTAACTTTTATAAAAAAAATCGTAACTTTTATAGGGGTGTGTATCATACACACCCAAATAATGGGTGTGTATTGTAGCCTTTTCGGCAGTTCAACACCAAAACACAGGGAATATTGTTATGTTCGGTTTGAGTTTTGGATTTGGGATTTCAAGTTTGAGTAGAAAGGGAAATGAGAGTAATAATTGAAAATATGAGTAATGATTGGAGAGAGAGAGAAATGAAAATAACAATTGAAAAATAGGAGTAATAATCAAAGGAAAATAGAGATAATAATTGAGTAATAATTTAAAATCTGGGTCTTGAGACTCAAACCGAACAAGGCTTACAATTCCCAATATATATAGAACACCTTGTAGAATAAAAATCCAATCTCTTGTATTTCTCTCTTGCAGGGAAAAGAAAGAAAAGTACGATAAGGCTTAATTTATCTGTATTTTTAATGTATTTAGGAGTAAATTTGTTGTAGGGCCCATGCCTCTTGCATTTCTACTATAGAATTAGCTTTCCTTCAAATCATGTGCTGCAAAAAAAAAGACTTTGCAGAAATCTTATTTCTATCATAATTTCCCTTAATTAAGTTATTAGTATTTTTCAATTTTCCTTTAAATTAGTTATATCAAAGTAAGGTATAGAGTATAATACTTTTCATTTTCTTTTACTTCACTTCGCTAAATTTTTTTCGGGAATAAAAATTTCCTACACTGATTTCTTGACAAGTAAATGAAGGCTTAGGGAAAAGCAGATTTATGAAAATAAAGTGGACTTAAGAGGAAAATAGGAGGATTTGGAGACAATTGAATTATTGGGATGAAGAAACTACAGAAAAGATCCGAATCTGCCAATCGGAACATTCCGATCCCATAATGCAAATCCGACGGCTATAAATCCCCCCTAAATCTGCTGACTGCTCCATCCCCAAACATCGCGGGCATAATTCCAGTATCCAAAATACAACCACCCTGAAACTCTCTCTCTCTCTCTCACACATAACAGAAAACAACCATTCCTCCCCCCAACTCTATATATATATCTCTCCCTCCTCTGTTTTCCTCACCACTCCTTTCTCTGTCCGTTTGTATTTAGCAAATTCGATTTCTGGGTTTTGTTGGGTTTTTCAAATCTTTAAGTGGGTCGGAGTTAGATTTCCGAACTGTGAACATTTTGTATATATAGTCATGGTGATGAAGGTGGCGACGCCGAGGAATTCGATCAACACGGTGTTCGAGAGAGTTGGGGTTTATGGCTTTGGTGGCAGCAGCCAGAAGAGGTGCAGGTACGAGGTTCAGGAGGAAGAAGGGACTATGGAAATGATGCAAATTGGTGCTGAGAGGACCAAGAATGTGCTGATTCTGATGAGTGATACGGGCGGCGGCCACCGAGCCTCGGCGGAGGCCATTCGGGATGCTTTCCGGTTGGAGTTTGGGGATGAGTATCGGGTAATTAACACAACCCATTTCCTGTTTTTCGTTTTTATGACTCAGCTGCTCGAGTCAAATCTCATCATCCACTAACGGGGCCAATTAAAGCCGAAGCAAAACCCGTTTTAGACTGACCCGAAGTAATTGTCCTGTTCTGGATTTTTACTAAATTGTCTTTCCATTAGCTGGACACACCATATGCATTTATATTTGTGTTTATGTGAGTAACAATCATGGTACATCTATACATCTGTGAAGCCAGGATTTTCCCTGATCTTTTTGATGAAATTTTAGCTTTTGAAATTTTTTGGTCATGGCCTTTTTGCTTCGGCCTCAATCTTACTTCCCCTGTGATGTGGGAAATTTTGTCCCTTTTTCGGATAGGAGCCGGGATGAGTAGCGGGTACTTGAACTCATTTCCTATTCTGGGTTTTTATTGAATCCCCAGAACCTTAGCTGAACACATACTTACGTAAGTATGTGTGCATATATGAGTTAATTATGTAAGCATGACTAGATTTTTTTGGTCATAGAGCTTCTGCTGCTGAGGCCATTTTGCTTTAAGCTCAACCTTTGATTTGGAATTTATTTGTCCAGGGTGTTTTTTTTTTTTTTTTTTTCTTTTTTCAGATTGTACTTCGGGTTATGGAACTTATTTCCTCTTCTGGGTTTTGAATGAAATTTCATTCCCTTAGCTAAACACATATATTTCCATAAATTCGTGTATAGATGAGTAAATCATCTTTGTAGATGTGTTCAGGCTTTTTTCGTATCACGAATCAGTGTGTTTTATAAGTTGCTCTACGCAATTTCTGCATTTCATTCATCTCCTTTCAGTTTATTTGCAACAGTTCGGATTTACTATTACTTCTTACCGGATCTGATCTTGTTATCGTAGGTTTTCATTAAGGATGTTTGGAAGGAATGCACCGGGTGGCCATTGAATGACATGGAGAGATCATACAAATTCATGATTAAGCATGCACAGCTTTGGAAGGTTGCTTTTCATAGCACGTCTCCTCGATGGATCCACTCTTTCTATCTTGCTGCCATGGCTGCCTACTATACCAAGTATATTCTCTCAATTGTTCCCATTATCCCTTTTATCTTATTCTAATATTCTTCTTTCCTAAAAGTTGATTTCGAGTTTATATGCTACTTTCTTCTTTATTCCTTGATACTTTAGTCACTCTAAGTCTCTAATGCAACCTTAATCTTGTTTTTTCCCTGAATAATTCTGATGCATCATGACGCCATTGCCAACTTTGTTCTGGTATTTACTTTATGTTATCCTCCTTTAAAGTTGATTCTTTTTTTCTTTGACTTCCCAATTAGTTAACCACCCCCAGAAGAAAATTACGGTTGTTCAAAGTGGTTGCTTCCTTTCAACGCGAAAATCGTTCATCCATCCAGAAATTTTTATTGGTTCTTGAAAGAAAAAATGAGAGAGTGAGTTATAGACTTATAATTGTGGAAATTAATGATATGGATTCTCTAAAATCTAAATCTCTCTCTCGTATTGGTTGGTTGAAGGGAGGTCGAGGCTGGTCTAATGGAATACAAGCCGGATATAATCATTAGTGTTCATCCTCTTATGCAACACATCCCTTTATGGGTTCTAAAATGGCAAGGTCTACAGAAGAAAGTAATTTTTGTCACCGTCATCACAGACCTCAATACTTGCCACCGCACATGGTTAGTTTCTTACTTTACATAGAATTTCCATTTTCGGTTTATCAATTATAACCATCAAGCTTAGGATATGGTACATTTTCTCAAGTCTGGCGTTTCTGTATTAGGTTCCACCCAGGGGTGAATCGATTGTATACCCCCTCAGAGGAGGTGGCAAAAAGGGCTTTGCTTGATGGCCTAGAAGACTCTCAAATACGTGTCTTTGGATTGCCAATCCGACCCTCTTTTTGCCGTGCTATTCTTTGCAAGGTGAATTCTTGCCATTATTTTCGCCTTTTCTTTTGATGTCTTTCATTCAATGGAAATTCGATGTTATTTGTGCCTTGGATATTCATTTTTGCATATTTCTCTGTATAGGATGATTTAAGAGTAGAACTTGAGATGGATCCCCAATTGCCTGCGGTTTTGCTCATGGGTGGTGGCGAAGGAATGGGTCCTGTGGAAAAAACTGCAATAGCTCTGGGAGAAACTCTATTTGATGGACAACTTGCTAAACCAATTGGACAGTTGATAATCATATGTGGCCGTAATAGAGACCTAGCTTCTTCACTTGGATCACTCGAATGGAAGATCCCTGTTAAGGTGATCACATTTGCTTTTCTGAACCAATCCCTTATGTACAAATTAAAATTTGGTCATCTTTATCAGTCTGATCACCATTCTTTGTAGTAAACTGTATTAATTGTTTTTCGGTTTTTCTTGCATTGTAGGTTAGAGGGTTTGAGACCCAGATGGAAAAATGGATGGGCGCTTGTGACTGCATTATCACGAAAGTATGTTTCAACAATCCGATACTCATGCTCCCTCTATAGTCTCATGTTGTGACTTGTGCATACGGGCCATATCTATCAATTTAAGACCATTTTGTGTTTTTGGTTTCTGCAGGCAGGACCTGGTACAATTGCAGAGGCATTGATCAGAGGGCTTCCTATTATTCTCAATGACTACATTCCTGGACAAGTGAGTCATAAGAACTAGTACCTTTTTTTGCTGTTCTTTTAGGATCGGTTTTCGAGAACATTTTTTTAGAGAATTCATTTGGTTGATGGTTTGAAACTTCTTTTGAATTTTTTTTGACAGTGCGGACATATTTTTTAGCCAAAAAGATGTTATCGGTTCTTAAAAATGTAAACGATATGGAAATTACAGGATGTTTGTGTTTTCCAAACCAGTTTTCTGAATTTTGATACTGCAACAACCACTGAACGTGGTTGAGCTTGTTTTAGAGTTGATGCATTTTGACATCAAACTCACTAGGAATTTTCCTCTTCATTTGGAGTTTCCAGGAAAAGGGCAACGTTCCCTATGTAGTCGACAACGGGGCAGGAGTCTTCACTAGAAGTCCAACGGAAACTGCTAAGCTCGTATCCGAATGGTTCAGCACTAAAACAGATGAGCTCAAAAAAATGTCAGAGAACGCGCTCAAACTGGCTCAACCAAACGCCGTGTTTGATATAGTCAAGGACATTCATGAACTTGCTTGCCAAAGGGGGCCCCTGGCCAGCATCCCCTATGTATTGACATCATCATTTTCTAGCCTAATTTAGCCCATCAACCTTCTCATTTTGCCCTACCAAGATTTAATGTACATACAATTTCAAAAAAGAAAAAAAGGATTTCATGTACATAGTAGATTTGGAATCATTCTTTTGCCTTAGAGTCTTGGTTCTCATTGTTGGTTGTAGTTGTTTTCCTAGAAAAACAAACTCTTAGATTTCAAGAAGTTGGGTTTTCTTATATTTGTGTTTTGTTCGCCTCATGGTTTTCTAGTAAAAGATAGAAGAGTTGTTATGCTGTATTCAATTTCCTAGTTGTCTACAACAGAATCTTCAATCCTTCTTTTTCCCCTGAAAAAGTCAAAGTCGGCTTTGAGGTAAAGATCGAAGCGCGGCAGCCTTAGGCCTCTGAAAATTTCCGAATTTTAGGAGCTTCTCCTATTTTAGTACTCCGTCTTATAGTAGCCCTATAAAAAAAATTAAATCTTTAATCTTTGCTTTAGACCCCGAAATTTCAAAGCCGGCTCTGCTGCTTCTCAATTTTCAGTATCTTGCCTTTGATATACCTTATCCCAACTTTAAGGCTTTTTTGGGTTTTGTGTAAGAATTTATCAACGACAACAGAAAAGGTGAAGGTAAAGGTAAAGAAAAGAAGATAATGAAGTGTAGTAGTTAAAGACTAGTCCCTCCACAAACCGTAAAGGTTCAAGTTTTTGTTACCTGTCTTGAATTGATGGACTATTTGTCAGCAGGAAACTGGCTTATTAGAAGCTAAGATAAGAAGTCGAGGCGAATTACTTTTTAATTTTTTCTGGTTGGACGTTCCGGGCGTTTATGTGCACATCAACTAATCCCTCCTCCGGCCCCGTTAAAGGCAAGTCATCTACTCTTGAACTAGGAAATTCAAAAGAAATTGGATTATCTTTCTTCCCAAGAATCGAACTCTAATAAGAGGAAGCAAACCCAAACCAACCGACCTCACTATCGGGACTAAGGCAATTTCTGCTTCCTTGCGTGTATTGCTTTGAAATTATCAGCCCCACAATTACATCACTGGAAAAAAGATTGATTGTTTGTTCTTAACCCTTTTTTGTCTTATCTTTAATATATAAATATACTAATCGGAGAAGAAACTGCTCTCTCTGTCTCGTTTTATTTGTTTATTTTGCCATGTTTTGATATCTGTTCGTAAAAAGTCAAAGAACGAAATCAAACACCGCGTTTTAAATCTTAATGGGATTGGTCTGACATCTCGCATAGATATAAAACTCCCGCCGCCTGAATTGAATTATACTACTTTTTTAATTCTTTTTTCTTTTTTAAGATTACATTCTTTTACTTTAGATTTCTTAAGTGGTCCAATAAATTGGACTCAGGATGTATTTATATATAGGCCCTATTCCGCTAACTAAAAAAAACTAAAAAATCAGCTTATTTTTAAAATTGAGGCAGCCACTCTCTCATAATACATCACATAAAAAGTTATGAAAAACCAAAAAATCCAAAAACTCTCTTAGCAGAACACCCATGAGACGCATAAAATGAGATAAGTTGAAAGCCTTATAAGTCCTATCTATTCAATCTTTAGGTTAATCAAACCTGAAGGACTTGATTGGATTGATGATAGTGACAGGCACTGAGAAGCCAATGGTCCGTTAAAACTGTACGTAACTAAGTACTAAAAGAGAATATTCTCTAACCGTAGGTGTAAAACCCCATTTTCTATCACCACTTTTGTGAGCTTCATTGTGTATTAAATATAGATCTGAATCGTTCATCTTATATGACCCGCAAAGTACTTCATTCTTGCAAAACATCAGCTTGATCAGACATCGACATGTATATCAAAATTTGAATTTTATTTTGTAAAATGGACGGTCATGGATTATAACATTAAACTGTCATTGACCGTCCATTTCGCAAACAAAATTTAAAATTTTATATATCTATCGATGTTTAATCAAAATGATTTTTTGCGTGTATGCAATACTCTACGGGCCCTACAAGATGAAAGATTCAAATCAAAATAATAAATTCACAGTAAAACTCACATAAGGCGGTGGTGGAAAATAGAGATTTTACACGAGCGGTCTAACGAATGTTTTTTCCTTTGAATAATTAAACCTCCTTCCCATTTTGTCAGGTACCATGTAGGTGGACATGATAAAACAGAAGACTATACTATAACTCACAATTGTATACACGTTTACAGAAACATAATACTATAAATGTGTGGGCCCGCAAATATAAGCGTGCTACATTTTTTCCAAATAAAAAGGAGTAAATATTCGGTACTCGCGGTCCCGGAGCATGCTCATATGGTGTTTCGGATCATTCCAGCACTATTTATATGAAGTTCATACACTTAATTATAGACTCCACAAGACCTCACAAGAATACGTGGTGTTAGCATACCGGAGCACGGTGTGTCCGTTCTCTGGGAGGCACTACATGATTAGACCATAAAGGAGCCAAACCATAAGTTATAATCCACCACGTGCCTTTTGAAGATCATGTGCCGTGTAAAGTCAGAGTAGGTCTATGTCAATTCCAGTTCTAATCCTTTCATGGTCAAATGAGAGAAATCCTACCAACAAAGTCACAAAAGATACGGAAGTATATGAAATATCTCAACCACTGGCCCTATGGAGGACGATTTGGGCAAAATTTGTCGGGTTTTTTCATAACCGTCTGAACTAGCTTACGCACACCTTGATTAATCAATCTCACCGTTCAGACATCTTGTTCTTAGGTTGTATTAGCAGCCAATGCATATGATTTCTGTTTACAACATTTCACGAATTCGCTTAAAATAACTCCATTTGTGTACAGTATTACCGTGCCGGGAGGCACCAGGCACTTCAATAATGTACGTACCTGTAACTTTCTTAAACAGAAGATTGCATACTTTTGCCATAGCTTCATTTTCTAACTACCAAATCAATACTCCAGTAAATTAATCAAGTAAGATGTTAATTGTCCATTTATTTTTCCTTCAATAGTACTTAACGAACATTCACAATATTGTTCGTTCGCTGCTCTTTTTTGTTGGCAAAATTGAAGATACAAAAAAGAAAAAAAAATCAATTAGGGTTAATTTAAGAAATACAATTTCATCTTCTGGGAGAACCAATTTGAGAATCCCGCCAATACAAAGCCCACAAACACCTGCACAAGCGCAACGTCACCAGTTAACCAAGAGCGTGAAAACAAGATGAATAGTGCATTTTGCTGCAAATTTGATGCGTTCCAATAATTAGAGGAAAATCATACATGCAGTGCCGACAAAATTGAATTTATTCTAATGGGTCCATGTCCGGGCGGAACCAAAAACAGACATTTAGGATTACTGGTAGAATTTTTCAACTAAGTTTTCACTCTGTTGCAACCAAGTCCCAACTAATTAGAATGAGAAAATCAAACAATTCAATGGCTAGGCTTTTCATTTACCAGAATAGAGCCAATTATATAAACTGCAGAGTAATGCTGCCCATGGACCACCATGTCTGCCACCATGGCAAGTGGTATGGTGAGCGAAACGCCTAATGCTGACACTAGAGGAGTCGTCCACACAACACTCAATGCCCTGTAAATTTGAGACACGGTTAAACAAGCGAATATGAGCACAAGAAATGAACCACCGCAAAAAACAATGAGTAGTTTTTCCTCCGGGCATACCAGAAATAGTCGCAGAGGAAGTTACTGACAAAGCAGTTGGCAAAAAGAACACCTTCCATTTTCGCAGAGTGAGGAATGACAAACTTTGGTTCAATGCCGATGGATGTCAGAGGCCATACTGGAGAGATTATCACGAATAATCAACAAATGTAAAAGTTACTCATGCAGAGTATTATTAGGAAAGAAAAATGGACCCAAGTTTGTTGTCAAAAGAAAGGAGAAAAAACAAAGAACAATGTGGCAAGACAAAATGCTATGCAGTCAGAAATTTTTTGCAAGATGTTGAAGAGTAACTCTTGATTGACACATTTTCAACATTGGGCATTCTCGTGTACTTTTTCTGGGTACGTATAAACTCTGTATTCAACGCTATTGATGAATGTCTTGTTTTTTAATCCTATGCTATGTTACATGGACTCGGGTACGAGTATCGGGTGAGGGTGCATATCCAAGCGTCGGACCTTCCTAGAATTAAATCTTAGAATACTGGGATATGTGTTCCACAACGGGGTACGGGTACGGGGGCACGTCCTGAACACCTCTTTGTAGTAGAGATTGCATGACTAGAGTGGATTATATACTGTAAATTATTCTTAGTAATGTGCTTAAACAAGAAGAGTTAAGAAAAAATGGGTTTTTTTTTTTTTTTTTTTTTCTGTTTCATGTCCATGTGAAAGTCTAAAAATATCGCTTTTCTAGCTAATTTGGCATTCTTTTTCTGTAGATATTATCCAATTAGAGGATCCGAGTGTCCAAAATTGATACACGTGTCGGACACAGAACACGGGTACTTCAGCCAAAATGAAGGATCTATGTAATATAGATCCTATGAAGTATATTCAATATGGAAAGCCTGATGTCACTTGCAATTTGGTCCTTTTGTTCTACTATAAAGCAAGCCAGCTGTATTTGAACTCCTGATTTTTCGAGAGATGGAAAGATTCTGCACTTACTGAGCCACCAAAGGGCAACAAGCGTGAACAATCCAATGTATCCGTACAGCTTTTGCATGTCTACTCTTTCTCCTTCTTCTCCCGTAAATTTTTTAAGAAGCACTGCAAGATTGTTATTAAACTGGTAATCATGAAAATTATCCATTGGCACTTTTCGATTCATTTTCCATCTATACATCCACGATCCAAACATAACCATAAAGAAAATTTTGAATAGGAGGAGAGATGCCGAACCACAAAATAATGCATAAGTGATGGCTGAGAGAAGCGCACAGAGATCTCCCACCAGCGAGTGCTTCCCAGTTCTGTAAACAAGAACTTATAATCATCAGTTGCTGCTAAGTGAACAGGTTTAAGCCCTTCAGTTCACGTATCTTTTGTTAAAGAGTTTGCCGGCAATAGCTAACTACATCATATTGACAAAAGGTAACAGTTCAAGGTCCAAACTAAAACAAATCTATGTTTGAAAAGTGAGAATTTTAGGCACATAACGTGTAACTTATCCCAAACTATACTTCACCATAAAGATCACTTTACACAAAGATCAAACAAAAAGAAAAAGATCAAGAGGGAAACAACCTACGTGGATTTGCTCAAACGAGATTGATCGGTAGACCAAGTCTTCCCAAGTGCTGTCATGGCAACACCAGCCAAGCTGACAACAACAGAGACTACTTTCACCACATTTATGGAGTCTTGTCCCAAAAATGCACCAATGAAAAGAGTGAAAAGTCCTGAAGTTGAATTTAATACCATTGTACTGCTAACACTCGTTCGGGCAAGAGCAGCATTTGTTAAGTACTGTAAACAACAAAATTCAACTATTAATACTCGTAAACCTTAAGTTTGGCTACTTCTTTGTAGGTAGCTATGGAACGTTGAACTGCACATAGCCCAGATTTTTTCCAAGTTAAGATTATATCTTACCTTGACCTATACATTGAACTTCATATATATTATTCGATGACAGAAAGAAGTTTGCAGAGATAAAAGTGAAAATATGTACTGGGAGAGGACAAAGCCAACTGTGGCAATCTTAAGACACAGAGAGAAGAGAAGGGTGCAAGAAAATACGAAGAGAATAGAGAAAAAAGTGCACGTTATGGAACCAACTAAATTGTGGCTACACCCAGAACAAATATGGTCCATATGACCAACCATAAGAACTTTTCTTTTCTTTTTGTTCCAAATTCCACGGTTGCTATTTGGAAAAACCTCTCAGAAAGAGTTAAACTGTGATATTACATCTAGTCATGATGTTTGCAAAAGCAAAACAACAAAAAAGACACAGATTAAATGGAAGAAAATCTGGGCGTAACTAACAAACAAGTTCATTACCTCTGTTATGAACCAGACAGGAGCAATGAGAAAGCCTAATCTTGCCATTTCCTTGTGGTTAAGTTCTGATCTGTCTTTTTTCAGCTCCTCAACAACATCTATGCCTATCGCCATTCCCTCCTCCAGAGATTTAAGCTCCATCCCATTCTCTTGACCATATCCCTTACAATCTGATTCAGGAACTCCATTCACCCCATCAACCTTAACAGGAGACTCAAGTCTGCCGGAGGGCATATTGGTAATTTGTGTAATTTTGTCATTGCTGTGGGATTGACTTCTGAAGAGATAAAATAACCCATCTTTAATGAAGGCTATTGGGAGAAAAAGAACCAAAAGAGATGTTCCCAGATATGCCAAGGCAAATGGATGCTCATAGTCTTCAAAAATTCCCTGTAAACAAATATTAGTCAGGTAAAAGCTCTATAAGTGAATCTAATGCAAAGATAGATCAATAGAAATTTGGAGAACTCTATGGTACATTAACCACAATTATGAAGCTTTGTGGCCTGACATATTGTATGTGTTACAAAATGGAGTAAAATATGAAAAATTCTTAGTTCTGAGTCTTCTGACTTGTGAGGTTTTTGTGGTTATCCTGTGAATTGTGGCTTTTTGTTATGAAGCAACGTTGAGAAGAGCATTGAGCAAAGTTATGAGGCTTTACGGTGTCTTTGGTTTACGAGTATGGTGTATGTTTACTTCTTGTTCCTGATCATCTTAAGATTGGGGAAACTGGAAAGAAGCAAAAGCATCGAGAGATGGCCACAATTTCATTAGTCGTAATATTACTTAACAAATACAGAACTAGAATGAAAATATGATGGAATTAGAATGCAAACATCATCATCATCTGAAAGAGAATTCGATTTAGCATCTCCAGCCCTTAGCCCTTTTTGTTTCTTTACCCAAATTGAGTCAAAATTTGAGAAAAACTCAATTTGGGTATCAGCATCTCCAATGGCAAAACTCATGTTGTACCCAAATTTGTCATTTTTTTTTCAAATCCAACGGCATTCATGTAAATAAAGAGAGAGGAGAGAATCTCAGATATATTGAACCAGCTCCGGCCAAGCTCGACACAGCTTCGGCGAAGCTCATGAAATCTCCAGTGAAAGCTCAACAGGTCATCTCTCTCTCTAAAGAGCCATTGGAAAAATGGGGATGGATTTGGGTAAAGCATTAGAGATAACTTTGAATTTGGGTCTATAAAAATGGATAAGGATTGGAGATGTTCCTAATTCCTATTGATGCATCTCTAACAGTACCGAAATTATGTCCGCAATTAAGCAAAGCAAGCAACAATTAACAGTTGAGCACAAAT
The DNA here is from genome assembly GCA_036023075.1 of Gaultheria prostrata. Taxonomy (NCBI): domain Eukaryota; kingdom Viridiplantae; phylum Streptophyta; class Magnoliopsida; order Ericales; family Ericaceae; genus Gaultheria; species Gaultheria prostrata. The sequence goes on along the minus strand of JAXBDA010000143.1, from coordinate 958 downwards.
ACGAATTGGATTCCCATTCCAATTGGTAAAAAGAAGACAAATGTATGTGAACTAAAATATCGAAAGAGAGTGATCTATCCCTGGAGAACTTATGGCTCTTCTCCTGAAACATGGGTCTGGCAGTAGTAGAAGTAGAACAAGAACTTCTCCGTATAGGCAGACAGACAACTTACTGGTGTTGTTTGCCACCGATAGCAACGGCGACCGTCGATGACCAGGAAGGAGACGGCGCGGAATTGTACGGATGTGAGATTGCGAGTAGCGTCACAGATTACAGTAGTTTAAAATCACGCAAATTATTTTATTTTATTTTACGTGTTTGCTAGCCCGGGAAAGAGCGGAAAAAAAGAAGGAAAGAATGAGGAAAGTTAGCAGGAAAATTCACTCTAATTTAGTTTAGTTATTTTTTCTATTTTTTCCTCTCAAACCAATCGAAGGAGGAGGAAATTTTTTTATTTTGTTTTCCTTTCTTTCCCTTTCCGAGTTACCAAACAGAGCAATAATTTTTTTCAGACAAAAGGAATGTTACTAAAGGCCAATCTATAGTGCACTACCTAAAAAATATTTGCTAAAGTTTACACCTAAGTACATGTGGGGCCCTATTTTATGTGTTAATTAGTTAGCTAGCTAAGGAAGAATGCACTTTAATGAGCTATCAATACATCTTCCTTATCTTTTAGTCTTTCCTCTCTCTCCCTCTCTCTCTCTCCCCATAAGTCTTTCCCCATATTTAGGTAGTGATTTAGGACACTTTAGAGCAACACCAACAATGAGTTGGTAAATTAGGCAGTGTACAGTGCATATATCTATTATAACTTGACACTTTTTCTATCAACACTCCAACAACACTCCCTATTACCCTCCTTATTTTTAATAAAATCTAATATATGGGGGAAAAGTAAGAGAGAGACGAAAGAGAATAAAAAAAAAAAAAAACAGTCAGTTTAAAGAGGGGGAG